>PVJX010005135.1:0-87916 GCA_004027295.1 Dolichotis patagonum
CTAAGTTCCAGCATGGCGCGGATCTCAGGAGACGCTCTTGCTTCTGGTTTCCCCGCCCTGGGGTGGCCGTGGCTCCCCACACCACGGTCACTTTGCAGGGCGGCAGGCTGCTTACAGCACCCATGTTTATAGCAGCACAATTTGTAATAGCCAGATCTTGGAAACAACCTAAATGCTCATCAACTGAGGAATAGATAAAAAAGATGTGGTATTTTTATACAATGCAGTACTACTCAGTTATAAAGAATGATTACATTGAGATATTTATAAATAAATGGATGCCACTTGAGACCATACTCATAAGTGAAATAAATCAAACTCACATGTGTAAATACCCTACTGTCTCGCTAGTGTAAGAAATGGTAAGAGTACATAAGATACAAAATCCTCAATACAGTGAAAGGATAAGAATCTGCTCAAAGGGAAAAAAAAAATATCTCAGAGAAAAGGAGGAAAAAGAAAAAGGAAGGGAAAAGAAAAAAATATCTAAAATTGAATAAACACACAGGATAGCTAAGATGATTGTGCAACAAATTCTATAACTTCTTGGAACAAAACAGTTCACATTCATAGGATTGAAACAATTTTGCATGTTAGTGTCTGGTGACCTGAGGAACTCTTGAAGATCATTATATAAAATAACAACTCTAGTTATGTTCCTACCACCTTGTTTTGAAGGCCTATATCTTCATTGTTTTGGGCGCTTTGCTACTGTTATTTATTTGTCTTTTTTGTTTCTTGTTTTTCTAGTATTCTGTTTTGTTTTTCCCTCTAATACAGAAAGGAAAGGTATACATGTAGAGGCTTATACATGCATAAGCTTCTCCTAAACAGCTTACGAAAACTGATTATGTGTGATGAAACGAACAGCTACCTTGAAGAAAAAGAGACGTTATGGTATCCATTTCTGATTTCCTATCATCGTGTTGTGAAAACCAGTAATGCTTTTATTCTTTGATTAGAGTGGTTTTAGCCTGTTTTGTATTAATTTCAATATACATGAAGGTATGGACAACTATTTTGAAGAGAACTAGAGACATTATTAGCCATTGTTGATTTTCCTATTGTCTGGTTTTGAAGGCCTATAATCCCTTCATCACTCTGTTCTGATCAGTTTTATACTATTTTGTTTGTATGAATTCATTGTGAGTGAAGATATGGACAACTATTTAGAACAATAGACATTTATGGTAGCCACTGTAGATCTCCTGTTGTCTTGTTTTGAAATCTGTGTCACATTGTTTTCTTCTGACCTGCTTTGTTCTGCTTTGTTTAGTTTTACCCTTTTGAAAATAAAATTTTAAAAAAAAGAACAAGAACAGAAGCAATTATTGAAGGCTACCACTTAATCATATGTCTTCACTAAGAGCATCATTCTTAATGGCTAACCACAGTGCTCAACCTAGGAAGCCCTTTGCTATTAGTGAAGAGTTAATCTTCCTGCTGCTAAGGACATTTGCTATGAACTTTTAGGACAGAATGCAGTTCAAAATGTAGTATGCATTCCTCTTTTGGCTACTACTGTAAGTAGACAAATTTATGATATAGCAGAGGATATGGAGGCACAACTGTCAGGACTGAGTCAATCCAGGTTGAAGAGCCTACTGATACTGACCAAGCAATAATGCTTGTTTTTGAGGGATATACTTTTCAGAAGGATGTATACAAAGATATGTGTACTTTTGTTGCCACCAATACCACAGTGCAGAACCATTCAAGTTTTCTTTTTCTTTCTTTTTTTTTTTTATTGGTACCAAGGATCGAACTCATAACTGCGTGCTTGCAAGGCAGGCGCTTATATCGCTGAGCTAAATCCCCAGCCCCTCATTCAAGTTTTCTAATGACTGCATCAGAAAAATTGACTTTGTACCAGAATATGCATAGCAGGAGTAGACCAGCTGTCATGACAGGACAAGTTTTCTGGTTTCATTAATCAGGTTATGCTTAACCTGACTGCTTCTGAATGTGAGTTGCTTTTGAATGTGAGCCTATACACTGTGTCATCATAAGAGGACACTTAAAAGAGCAATATGCATATATAAAAATGATTCAACCTTAAGTCATTAGGGAATTGCAAAGTAAAACTATGAAGACACCACTATTATCCAACAGATTAGCTAAAATTAAAAAGACATTAATACTAAATGTAGTCAAAGATGTACCACAATCAAAACATTCATATCAGGTAAGAAAACAAATTAATACCACCATTTTGGAAACTGTCAGTACTTACTAACATACATTATGCCCTGTGACCTAGCAACTGCACTCCAGGGTACATAGTCATTAAGTATTTATAACTCACATATATGAAAATGTTGTATGCCATGTACAAAACATTCCTAGTAGTAGTATCATTAAGAGTTAAAACTAGAAATAATTAAATAGAAAAAGTATGAAGTCAGACAATGGAACATTACACAGTACAGTAATAATAAAGAATAAACCATTGCTACATGCCAATACATTCATTAATCTCACAGACAATGCTGAACAAAGACATGAAAGTGTATATATGGTCATATTAACATATAATTCAAAAACAGGTAATACTACTTTATAATTGAAGACAGAAGAGTGAACGAATACCTTTGGCGTTTATACAAGATTCTACAGAATTTTTGGTGTTTTAGAGTTGCTTCTAAAGAAAAATCTCCAAATGAGATTGAGGGGACAGCTTATAACTGACCTGACAGAAACAGCTGGTCACATTCCTGCCCAAACAGCCTGCATACAGATGCTGTGAGGCTCAGTTCTGCTTTCAGAAGCACACAATCTAACTACTGTACTATTCTGTAAAGCATGGCCTTCTAAGGCCACCATAATCAAGTCAGTGCCTTAGTTTAGGACTTCATCATTTTCAAGTGGCCTCCTTACCACCAGATATATTCAATAACAAGAATGATTCTATAAAACATAAATATAGTGGTACTGCCTGCCACATAGATTATCTCCTTAAAAGACATACACATATATCTTAAAATCTTTCAATGATTCTCCACTGCCTACAGAGTAATTTCTACACTTCTTAATAGAGTACTGAAATCCTTTTGTATCTGGCCCCTGACTATCTTTTCTCCCCCTCACAATGGTTCCTCAGTTCCAGACATAACAAACTACCTGTAGTTAGCCTAAAAAGATAAGCTTTCACTCATCTCCATATACTCATATACCAGTTTCCAGAATAGCAGCTCTGAAATTGATCTCAGGAAATCTAAAAGGTCAAACTAGTTTTATATAACACCAAGATGTTATTTTTCAAAGTAAGACTAACAAACCATTTGCCTTTTTCACAATGACAGAAGCAGTGATACTACCTTCAGATAAATCAAAGAAAAAACATCAAACTGTACTAAGGGAAGGGGATATAGCGCAGTAGTGGAGAGGATGCTTAGCACGCCCAAGACCCTGGGTTCAGGCTGGGGATTTAGTTCAGAGGCATAAGCACCTGCCTGGCAAGCACAAGGTCATGAGTTCAATCCCTAGCACCAAAAAAAAAAAAAAAAAAAAAAAAAAAAACCTAGGTTCAAACTCAGCACAAAAAATTTTTTTTTAAAAATCCTGTATTAGGGCCAGGGATTTAGCTCAGTGGCTTAAGCGCCTGCCTGGCAAGCGAGAGGTCATGAGTTCGATCCCTGGTTCCAAAAAAAAAAAAAAAATCCTGTATTAGTAATATATTCCTCTTCACTTCACACCTGCAATTTTTAAAAAATGACGAAATTCGCTTAAGAATGTCCTGAATGAAATTAATTTCACTATCATCCCTCAAGGGATTAATGCCAGAAACAACCCTTCATCCTTATTCCACTCTCTCCACAGATACCAAAATCTGTGGATGCTTCAATCCTTTATACAAAATGGCATGTATTTGCAGATAACCTTCACATATCTTCCCATACATCTTAAATCATTTCCAGAGTACTCATAAGTAGCTAATACAAATGTAAAGGCTATGTAATCAACTCTTTTTTCTGTTTTTCTTTTTTTTGGTACTGGGAATTGAACTCCTAACTTCATGCTGGCCAGGCTGGTGCTGTGCTGACAAGCTCTATCCCAGTCCCTGGAAAGGCTTTGTAAATAGTGGTTTACTGTATTTTTTTTTTTTTTGAGGATATATTTATTGAGAGAGAGAAAGCTTTTGTCTGAGAGAGACAGACAGTGAGTTGCCCTATTGTATTTTTTTTAAAGAATAATGATGAAGGAAAAAGAAAGTCTCCATGTGTTCAGCACAAGCACAATTTTTTTCTGAATATTTTTGCTCTATACTTGACTCAATTCATGAATGTAAAACCCTATGGATATGAAGGGTTGACTGTATTAAATTTCTACCCTTGAATTCACAACTTGTTAGTATTCTACATGACAAAATGGTAAGTATAAAGCATTTCTGCTGCATATCAAGTGTCTTAGGGGAAAACACATGTAAAATTGTGCTTCAAGTTGCACTGTGTTTTTTTTATTGACTATCATTTTATTTGTATAAACAACTACAGGCAAACTATGATTATTTAGAATGATATCTAGCAGTATATTTTTTTTGGTACCGGCACTCAAACTCAGAATCTTGAGCTTGCCAGGTGGGCATTCATCCCACTGAATCCTGGCCCGCTGGCAATATTTTTAAAAGAAATGAAAAAAGTGAGACTGTTACATCAAAGAAAACATGTAATGGTATTTATTGTCAATGATAAAATAGTATCTCAATACTTAAGGGATACAGTTTAATGGTAGAGAGCTTACCTAGAATCCATAACACCCTAGAGTTTAATCCTCAGCACCAAAAGAAAATAAAAAGATAGTCCTGCAAGTATTGAGTATTGTATAAATAATGAAAATATATGTATATTTTATAATAAAACGTGTCAAATGCTTAAAAAGGTCTGCTTAACTCAGTGATCCAGTATTTTCCAGTTGGCCCAATTCATGATGTTTCCAACTCATAGAGAGATAGAAGATCAATTCGGTGCATGTATTCTTAAGGTAGACAGATGAAGCCAGGTGTGGTGGCACACCCTTGTGATCCCGGCACTCTGGGAGGCAACACAGAAGGATCACAAATTCAAGCTTAGCCTGAGCAACTTACCAAAACCCTATCTCAAAATTTTAAAAGGCTGGGAGTATAGTTCAGTGCAAAGGCCCTAGGTTCAATCCCCAGTAGTGCAAAAAAAAAAAAGATTAAAAAGAAAATGAAAAGAGAAAATAACAACAGAACAGGCAAGATGAACTTTTTTTTCTTGTGATACTGGAGATCAAATCCAGACTCTCAAACATGGTATGCCACTGAACTATATCCATATCCAATAATCTACTATTGGACTATTTATTTACTAGGTTTGGCTTTTTTTTTTTTTTTGTTTTGTTTTGTTTTTTTTGAGACAGGATCTCCCTGTATAGGGTAAGCTAGCCTTGAATTTGCCTACGTAGCCAGGCTGGCTTCAAACTCACAGCAAGCTTCCTGCCTCAGCCTCTCAAGTGCTGGGCTTACAGGCATGTACCACCACACCTGAGTCACATTTGGATTTTAATGACAAAATTTCAATGCAGTTTAGATTCAACATTGCAAGCAATCTTTAAGAAACTACTACTTGTTAACATTTTGGATTTAGTATCAAACAAGAATATCTTTTAACTACCTGTAGGGAACATTCAAATGATTTTCCCATTTCCAATTGGGTATCTCTGAGACTGGTTTTTTATTATATACTTCAACAAAAATGACATATCATAACACACTTAATGCAGACACTAATATAAGAATCTTGTTGTCTTCCATTAAATAAGATACAGAAATTCACAAAAATATAAAACAATGTTTTATAAAACACTATTTTTTTTGAGACAAGTTCTCACTAAGTAGTTCAGATTGAATTCATTGCTTAGCCCAGGCTGGCCTCAAACTCACAGCAATTCACCTGCCTCAGGGTCCCAAGTGCTGGGGTTACCGGCATGTGCCACCATACCCAGCACTAAATCTTTTTAGAAAAAAATTAAATATTATAAAATATGTACTGTAGATATTAATGCTTATTATTCTATTTAATGAATTAACCATAATTTTCTAAAGGGTTCTGGTTTTATTTTTTTAGACAGGGACTCACTACATATCCAAGACTAACCTTGAACTCTCAGCAATCCTCCTTGCCTCCACTTCCTAAGGATGTTTAGGGTAGTACCATCACATCCCACCCCACCTTAATTTCTAATAGAGTTAATACTGATACATACAACCACATAAGTAAAAGTTCCTTGGGATCCACAACAGTTTTTAAATGAGTAACAACGATAGAGAACAAAAGATTAAGAAGTGCTAATTTAGAATTTCTCCTTAAAAAAAAAAATAATTTCTCTAGTCCTACTTGTCTTTGAAGGGTCTGCTCCTCCAAAAAGACTTTCCTGAGAGTCTTGAGAGTCTAGGTAAAGTTAATCTGCCATAATTATTTGCTTAGAATGCAGAACACAGACTTCATTCTTTCACAGCCACTTAATTAATGGTGTGTTGAATGAACAAGGTTATAAAAAAATCCAGTGCTGAGTGTTCTACTATAAAATATACATGGATGAAAGTGATATTTTTGTATGGGTTATTCTTCATGTATCTATCATACTCAAATCCATTCTCTCAAAACCTGAATCAATTGCTGGTAATTAAGAAAGTAAATTAGGGTGGGGATGGTACCATATGCCTGTAATCCCAGTACTTGGAAGGCTGAGCCAGGAGGCCTGCCCTGAGTTTGAAGGTAGTCTGTACTATCAAGTAAGATCCTGTCTCAAAAAACAAAAAACCAAGCACGTAAATTGTGGGCTTGTGGTTTAGGTGTAGTTAGCAGGTACAAAGCCTGGGTTCAATTCCTAGCACCAAAAAAAAGAGAAAAAAAAATTTTACATTGCATACACCTTTAAAGGCCATTTTACAATATCTGTAAGAATTACAAAAGTGCACAACCTTTAGAAATTTACCTTAATAGAGTCAGGAATGGTGGTACATTCCTATAGTTCAACCCATTGGGCAGGCTGAGGCAAGTTTAAATCATAAATTCACCTTAATAGTTATTATCCCACATACGCAAAATCTGAGATATTCATAACTGAACAAGACTGGAAAAATTTTATGTTATGTTATGTTGTTGTTTTATTTTTATACCAGGGATCGAACTTATGACCTCACACTTGCCAGGCAGGCACTATGCCACTGAGCTATATCCCCAGCCCAAAATGCCTTTTTTTTTTTTTTTTTTTTTGCCTTTTTGAGACAGGATCTCGCTATGTAGTTCAGGCTGGCCTTGGGCTCACTTTGTAGCCCAGGCTGGTCTCAAACTTGCCACAATCTGCCTGCCTCAGCCTCCCAAGTGCTGGGATTACAGGAGTGCGCCACCACACCCGGCCCAAAATGCCTTTTAAAAAGGCAATAAATACATCATGCATATATATCCCACAATACTTCTGATGTATAAACAAGAATAAGGGAAAAAAAATTTTTTCAGTGTTGGGATTCAACCCAGGGCCTTATGCCAGCTAGGCAAACACTACCACTAAGCTACATCCACAGTCCCATCTAGATGTATTATGTTTTCTAAAGTCTTTTTTGTTTTAGAAATACATGCTTACGTATTTATGAATATGGAGGAAATAATACATTAAAGATCTGCTTCTAATCAGATCAGGAAGGGAGGTTGTAGGTGTATAGGGAAAACAAAATTAGGCATGAGTTGATGAACTACATACTTAAGTTCATTAGACTGAGGCAAGAGAATCATTTGAGCCTAGCAGTTCAGGACCAGTCTGAACAACATAGCGAGACCTCTGTTTTTGGAGGGGGGAAATTTTTTGTTAAAAAAAAAAGTCTGGCATGGTAGGTCACACCTGTAATCCAGTACTCAGGGAGAATAAGATAGAAGGAATATCACAGTTCAAATCTGGGTTGGGTAACTTAGTTCCAAAATTAAAAAAAAAAAAAATTAAAGGTTGGAGATATAAGCAAGCACTACCTGGATCCAGTTCCCATACTGTACCAAAAGCAAAAACACTTTACTTATAATACAAAGAGAAAGTGCTTATCCAGAGAAAATGTCACAAAACCAAGAAAACAGAACATCATTATCTAACTGGAAACTGATCAAGGCCATTGGAAAACAGGTTTACTGGAATACTTACAAGTTTTAAAGTTGATTCATAACCCATTTATTTAAGAAAAAAATTATTAAACCAATGTGTTTCACACTAAGCATGGTAGTACATACCTATATTCTCAGCACTCTGGGAGGCTGAAGCAGGACGATCACAACTTTGCAAGACTTGGTATCAAAATAAAAAATAAAGAAGACTAGAAATGTAGCACAATGTGAAGGTCCTGGGTTCAATTTCCACTAACACACACACAAAAATAATAGTATTATTATTATTTAAAATTTCCCCACCTACTATGAAAGAAATGTTCATAAACAGAGGTTAAAAACAAAAACAAAAAACAAGAAATCTTTCCATAACCTCCTTTCTAAATTGTTCTAGCTTAGAAAATCTTGTTTTCCCAAAGAACACATTTCTCTTCTAAAACTGATCGTGAGTAGGGTATGAGCCTAAGGTAGGGTGTTTTCCAAGCATGAGAAAGGGATGGGTTCAATTCCCAGCACTGTGAAAATAAATAAATAAATAAATAAATAAATAAATAAATAAATCAGATCTATAGAAGGCCAGCAGGAAGGCAGAAAAGATAAATATAATACATAGGCTTAATCTGAAGAGAATGCTAAGTTCAACTTTTTTTTATTAGTTGTATAAATCAACAGTCACAATAACCACACATTCAATTTTTATGAACATTTTTTTGTTTGTAACAAAATTTTTGCATTTTTCCGTAACATTCCTAGCTATTAAAACAGAAAGTCCTACTTCTCCAATTATCCACTTAGGAATTATGTACATCATATTCAAAATATGTAAAAACCCATCCTAGGGGTGGAGATTCAGCTCAATGGTAGTAGAATGCTTGTCTAGCAAGCTGGAAGCTCTGGGTTCAGTCCTTAGTGCACATACATACACACACAAACATACACACTCCCCAAAAACAAACAAAATACAGAAAAAAAAATCTCATTCTATTTTAACTTATATTTAACTTAGTAATTCAAAATTTCCATTCCTAATTTTATTTGGCCTTGTGGGGTTTTTGTTTGTTTTTTGTTGGTGCAATACTGGGGACTGAATATCCCCAGGTAGCCTAGGATGAGCTTGAATTTACAATCTTCTTCCCTCAACCTCCTAGAGAGTACTGAGATTACAGACATGTGCCACTGCACTAGGCATTATCTGCCATTTCCTATGTCGAGGTCCTATCTAAATATAGTGCATGAACAGATCTTCACATTTCATATACAGCTAAATGCACAGGAAATAACTAAGTTTCTCCTCAGAAACTACATAAACTCTAGTCTGAATTCACAAAGACAATTCCAACATCATCACAAAATTCACCCATAAGTACCCAAGAGTGATGCTCACCTGATATCTAGGCTGAGATGTACTGTCACATCCATCCAGATGAAGTATTAACTACATTTATCAGGCATAACTTGGAGAGACACCTCAGGAAGGATAGTAGATAGCCTCTAGCAATTCACCTGGGAGGAAAAAAAATATTAGCTCTTTCACCACCATGAGCCCAGGCTCTAACAAGCTTTCAGCAATACAGTGTTCAAATAAAATTCTCAAAACAATTGTGACTTTCACTGGACTCTGGGTCTTAATTAAGTGATTTGAGTGACAGTCCAAAAATTCATTTGAAACTACCTTCCTTCTTCCTTATTCTGAAAAGCTGAATATTGTCTGACTTAACTATTAAAATCTCCACAGATTTCAACTCTACAGGAGCTCTACACGGTTCTAAATTTAGTCACATAATAGCAATAGTTGGAAGACATGCAATTCATTTTAATGCCTTTATGTTGCCAGGTAGTTAATTTCTTAAGTAACCATAAAACAGTATTCCACATAAAATAAAAAGAATATATAAACCATATAATCAACTTATAGGTCAGCAATAACATTAATTAAAACAGTATCTATGACTTCTGGAAATGACCAACTTTTCCTTCCAAAACAATTCCCTATTTCTTCCACTGGGATTGAATGCAGAATTTTAAACATCTCAACAGAACACATTAGTAACATTATCAGCTTCCTTGTAACTTATTTGTATGTTTCCACATAAAAGAGATACATAGAATTAATGAGTTTCATATTTAATGTAAAATATTTTGTGGAAGGAAATGACATATCTCATTTTATATAGAAATAAAAAAGCAGTATATTCTCAAACTGTTTGACTATCAGTGAGTCCGGTTCCTAATTCAAAAGTTACTCCTATTTTGGATTTTCTAAAAAATCCGATCTTGAGCTGGGTGTGGTGGCACATGCCTGTAATCCTAGCATTCAGAGGCTGAGGCAGGAGGATTTCCATGCGTTTGAGGACAGCCTGGGCTATGCAGTCTATGTAGTGAGTTCTAGGTGAGACTAGACTACATAATGAGACCCTGTCTCAAAAAAACAAGAAAGTCAGAAAGTCAAAAAAACAAGAAAGTCTCAAAAAACAAGAAACATGACTGTAATCCCAACACTTGGAAGGTTGGGGCAGGAGGATCACCATGAGTTTGGGGCCAGCTAGGGCTACATAGTGAGTTCAAGACCAGCCTGAACTACACAGCAGGACCCGGTCTCAAAAAAATGAAATAAGGGCCAGGAGTTTAGTTCAATGGCATAAGCGCCTGCCTTGCAAGTGCAAGGTCATGAGTTCAAACCCGAGTACCAAAAAAAAAAAAAAAGCAGGTCTCATAAGGAACCATAAAACTATACTACAATAGAAACGTTCAGAATAACAAACACCTAACTTTATGTCAGTTTCCTAGACTGAATTTCACAGACCGATATATAAAACACACACAGAAGAATCCAAGATGCAAGTTCAAAGCACAAGGGAAGGCCTGCATTTAGAAATCCTCCAATCAAAAAACATAATTCAGATAGCAGAAGATACAAATGGAAATAACTCATAAGTGACTTCAAAATGGATTACATAAGAATAAGAAGAACATAAAAACATTTTTCACATGATATCTCCATGTTAGGAAAAGAAAAAATATACATATACATACATACATACATACATACATACATAATACAAACTACACCATAGCTGGGCAAGGCAGTGCACATCTGTAATTCCAGCACTCAAATGCTGAGGCCAGCCTGTACTATGTAGTGAGAACCTGTCTCCAAAAAAAAAAAAGAACAGTGCTTATCTTCTATATAACATCACCTCCTAAGGCAAGTCACCACAGCTGCCTAGAATTCACTTCATTTTATAAAATTAGTTCAGATACTTTCTTACTCAAGTACATGTGGAAAGACACATGTCCCAGGTCTGGAACCCACTCAATTTTTTAAAACTGGAAATAGATCCATAAAGATAATGGATAATTAAGAATGACAAACTGGGCATGGTGGTGCACACTTGCAATCCCAATCCTCACAAGGCTGAGGCAGGAGGGTCACCATGAGTTCGAGGACAACCCCAGACTACAGAGCGAGATTCTGTCTCAAAAAATTTAATGAATTAATTAAAAATATCAATTCTACATTGATTCTCAAAAAACAAAAAGGCAGGGTATGGTGGTACACACCTATAATGCCAGCACTTGGGAAGCTGAGGCAGGAGAATTGCCATGGAGGCCAGCATGGGCTACTGTGAGTTCAAGGGCAGCCTGAACTATACAGTGAGATCCTGTCTTTAAAAAAAAAAAACCAGAAGAGGAAAGCCCTTTCCCACAGAACAATGCTAACCAGTAATTACAGAAGAATGTAGTGAGTTCTAGGCAAGGCTGGTCTACATACCGAGACTCTGTCTCAAAAAACAAAGAAAGTCAGACTAGTAGTTCATGCTTGTAATTCCAACACTTGGAAGGCTGAAGCAGGAGGCTCACCATGAGTTTAAGGCCAGCCAGAATCAGAGATTCTGAAAATCAACACCCTTAAACCATCAACATTAATAATAGATTCAGATAAGGTTCCCCAATGAATGCTAATGCCCACTGAGTAAAAAAATCACTGAGGAACACAAAAATTATGAAATCTTAAAAGGTGTCACCCCACAGATACTTTTTTTTTTTTAACGACAGGGTCTCACTAGTATTCAACCTCCTCTCAAGTGACCTTCCTGTCTCAGCTTCTTGAGTAACCATAAGCATGTAAGGGTGCACCACCACTTTTACAGATTTTTTTTTGAGACAGGATCTCACTATGTACTTTAGGCCAGCCTTGAATTCATTATGTAGCCCAAGCTGGCCTCAAATTCACTGCAATCATCCTGTATCAATGTCTCAAGGGCTAGACTTAAGATGTGTGCCACAACCCCTGGCTACCTTTTCCTTCTTATCTTAATGAGGTTTTTCTACCTCTGCCCCGAATTTCAAGTATTTAAATACTTGCCGAACATGAGCAAGTTCAAGTATTTAAATACTATACTCTCTATGATCTTGTTCACTGCCTTTAACATAAAAACATGCTTGCATCTGTCATCTTTAAAAATGCTTTCTTGAACCCCATGTTCCCTCTCACTGCTACCTGTCTCCATTGCTTTGCAATCATGCTGAAAGACAGTTTGCCTGCCTTTTTCTTGCCTCCCACTTACTCCTCAATCCAATGCAGTCTGGCTACCATTCTCATCTCTCCAGCGAACCTGTTCCTCAGTGAGCTCTTCTCTTTCCTAATCAGATTTTTCCTTTCTACCACATCTGGTAACTATTGCCTTTTCTCCTCCTTGAAACTCTGTCCTCTTAATTCTCATCACATACACTTCATTGGTTTTTCCATCCACCTTTCTGGCATCCTGAGATTTCTTTCAAGGCTCCACTTCTATCAGCCTTTAACTGCCAGTATTAAGATTCTGTCCTCTACACACAGTTCTTCAGTCTTAACATGCCCATTAGCTGACCTAAACCTACTGCTTCAACTACAACAAAAACTGCTAAGTCTCAAATTCTCTTCAGCCCCAAGTTCTCACAGCACTTCTAAACTGATATATCTAACTGCCTCCTAGGCATTTATTTGCACATGGCTCAATAAGTACTTCAAATTCAACCAGTCCAAAATTTTTATTTCCAAATCCACATCTTCCTATATTCCATAACTCACTGATGTCACCATGATGGAACCCAGAAAACTAGAAGTCATGCAAGGGCTCATCCTTCTTACCGTATTGTCTTTCTCTTGCATTCTCTATAGCACATGTACACACATCTCCATGTCTAACGCATTCAATCCTGAAATATTGCTTAAATGCACCATGCATTTGCATGACTTTATAGACTCAATTGCCTACACAGATTGTGACTGTCTCTAAACTGGACTCCTTGATTCTAATCTGTTCTACAACCCAGTCACCAAATTGGTACAAGTGAATTTCTTAAAAAGTAAATCCTTTAATAGTTTAAGACAAAACTTAAACTTTTTTGCCTGTCAAATAAGAGCTTCAAGACTGGGTCCCTACCTACCTCCCTAGCCTTTTCTCTAATTCCCACAAACATGTCCTACTCATCAATTTTGGCAAAGATCTCATGCTGCTTAACTTTGTATCTCCACTCTTACATATGCAGTTCCTCCCTACTTTCTTCCTTATGTTCCCGCACCCTCCTAACTCCTTTTGGTCCTGCAAGGCTCAACAGGAGCATCAAGCGGAGACAGAAAGTCTTAAAGCACCTTGTGCATTGTTCTAGTTCAGAGTTCATCAAATTGCATCATTACAGTGACTTGTCTAAACTCTTCCAAGGAACGTAGGCGGTCATTGTTTTCTTGCAGTGCTAAAAGGTGGAATCCAGGGGGCAAACCATCTGGGACCCCGAGTCTCAGGAGATATTCCTATTCCCCATTCTTACTCCCCAATACAGTTTCCTACTCTAAATATAGGGCCTTACTCATGTTCGGCAAGCACTCTACATTAAGCAACACCCCCAGCCACATCTTTACTTTTTATCTCCAGTACCTTATATCATAGTCATTGAAATTCTGGGTGAATTAATGAATCCACTGAGACTCATGCTTTATCCTCCTCTGAAAAGCTGAATCTTGCCTTTTGAGTTAACTTTTCCTCCTTACTTTCAAATTACTTTTATTACCTCCTTTTTACACTTACTACTTTCTACTGTACTTTATTTACATTTTTTTCTCATGTTTAGAAAGGGCAATGTCCTGTTTATCCTGGTATTCTCAGTATGTAACACAATAATTGTAGGTACCTATTAAATGTATAAGTAAATGAGTTTACTTGTTTTGTAAATTTTCTTGATGTTAGGTCTTACACTGGAAGCAATCTTTTTTTTTTTTTTTTTTGGAGACAAGATCTCACAATGTAGTTCAATATGTCTTTGCTTTCTCTGAACTCACTATGTAGCCCAGATTAGCCTTCAACTCACAGCACTCCTCCTGCTGGAGTTACACGCATGTACCACCATGCCCAGTTCAAAGTGAGAGATTTAAAGCGTTCCAGAATATGATACCTAACCCTTTTTTTTTTTTTTTCTGGTAGCAGGAATCAAATTCAGTACTTCATGCTTGCCAGGCAGGCACAGTACCACTGAGTTAAATCCTCATCCCCCCCACCCTATCTTTGCATGGTGGTAGCAGAGGTTTTGAAGTAGGTGTTTGGGAAGAAACATGGGTATATTTAACAAGAATAGTTAAAAAACAAGTAAGTATATGAACGGAAGTCTAACCCTAAGAGCCAACAGAGTAGCAGCAAAATACAAGGAATATATGGAAAAGTGGTCAAAGAAAGCCTAGACTTTGCATCTAGAGTAACCAAAAGATGTTAAGAGGTTTTAAGCAGGAGAAATAGATAATTATCTTTGGCTAAGAGTATAAAACTAAACGAATGATTAGGAGCAAGACTGGAGCAGGGAGGCCAGTTAAAGGCCATCCTAAGGAGTTGAGGATGTAAATCAGTAGTGTGGTATTTGCCTAGCATGCATAAGCCCCTTGATTCAATCTCTAATACAATAATAATAACAACAATAATACAAATAAATGAAAATAAAAAGCCATCGCTGCTGTATAGATGAGAAATGATGCCTTCCTAAATAAAGAGACATGCCAATGATGAAGAGAGATTAGAAAATATATGTAACTTTACAACTATTTGACAATAAAGGACCAAAAGGAGAAAACTGAAGCTTAACATCCAAGTTTGCCTTATACAACAAGGGGGTATCATTCACAGGAAAAAGAACTTGGGAGGGAGAACTAGTTTCCATGGAAAAATTATTTTGTTTCGGGGGAGTTGTTTCGTTTTGTCTTGTGGTGCTAGGGATTGAATCCAAGGCCTCATCTATGCTAAGCAAGCGCCCTACCACTGAGTTACAACCCAAGGCAACCAAGTCTATTTTGCATAGGTCATACTGAATTTGAGGTATTACTGTATTTCCCCCCAAAAAATAAGAGCCAACCAGAAAATAAGCCCTAGCATAATTTTTCAGGGTGTTCGTAATATAAGCCCTATCCCAAAAATAAGCCCTTTAAAAGTCAGCTACTTAGTATGTCCACTACAACAATACAATGGACATACTGAATTATAATATTTATAATTAAATATAAATAATATTGACATTAGTGCTTAAGATAAATAATTATTTGTAAATACCCAAGCAGGCACATTTTGAGAGGAAACACTTATGAAAACAGATGGATTTAGGAGTCACTGCTGTTGTGCTGGGCATGGTGGCACATAACTATAATCCCAGCACCTGGGAGACTGAGGCAGGATTGCTGTGAGTTTGAGGCCAGCCTGAACTACATAGCTGGACTCTGTCTCAAAGAAAACAAATACTTATTGCTAAATGACTTACCAGAGTACAAATGCACTACACAAATAACGTATGCATTGGGTTATGAAAAGACATGGTTGTGTATAATCTGAATCTTCGTAATTCAATATAACATGTGTTATAACAGATGTACTAAATGTACTCATGTGAAATAAAGAAACATTTTCTGATTTTGCTTTGGTTTTTTGAGACAAGATCCTTGTAGTTCAAAGTGGCCTTGAACTCATGGGAACCAGACTGGCCTCGAACTCCTGCTTCCTGCCTTAGCCTTTTGAGTACTGGGATTACAGGTATGTACCAACATACCAGGTAACTTTTTCTGAATTTTGACACCTGCAATTTTTCGCTGCTTTTATGTAGACCTTTTAACTCTTAATAATCATCATTTTTGGTACCACTCCTGTCTCATAAATCTTCAGTTAACACTGATTTAATGGAAATTTCATTAAGCCTAGCCAGAAAGAAGTCATTACTTATGAAAAATTCATGGGATAAAATCACTGACAGTCATGCTAGCAAAGCACTACGAGCAGGCTACATGGACATGAAGTGCTCATTTAAGGAGAGCTCTACTGTAGAACATGAGAGATTGGAGGCAAAAGTTTTATAGGAAATGGAGTGGCAAGAAATTCAGACCAGAATTTGGGGTCTGAAGACATAAGATATTTCAAATGATATGACTGTATTTGAATAAATGTAGATTTTCATACATGAATGTAAATTTTTTACATGAGTAAATGTAGACTGCTGTATAAGAAAAAATAAGACATTCTCTGAAAGTAAGCTCTATTGCATCTTTTGGAGCAAAAATTAACATAAGACCCTATCTTATTTTGGGGGAAATACGGTATGTGACAACCAAATGAAGATGTATAAGAGAGGAGTGAATAAATGAGTCTAGAGTTCAAGAGAGAGGTCAAAGATAGAGAGAGGGACACAAAAATGTCAGATTTTACTAACAGATGCTAGGTGATATCATCAGAGTAGATGAGATGTCAAACTCTGTTTTGTTGTTACTGGGTGGTTATTGGTGGTTTTGCAGTGTTGAAGACAGATCTCACTAAACCGCCAAAGAGGTTTTGTTGAGGTAGGAGTGGTGGTTGGGGTTTTACAGTGTTGAGGACTGAACCCAGGGGCCTTCTATCACTGACCCAGTTTCTTTTATTTCTAAGACAAGGTCACACTAAATTGCCCAGGCTAGCCTCCAACTTGCAATCTTTCAGCCTAGCCTCAGGGCCTCAAACTAGTGTTCCTCCAGGCTCAACCTCCAAAATAGTTTGGATTACAGGTATTTACCACAAGCCCCAGCAGAAAACTGTGGAGGACGGGGTGCTTTGGGGGTGGGGGCTGAGACAGGGTCTTGCTGAGCAATTCAGGTTAGCCTTGACCTTTCTGTAGCCCAGGTTGGCCATAAACTCACAACAATCCTCTTGCCTCAGCCTCCTAAGTGCTAGAATTACAGAAGAAAGCTGTGTTTTTTGAAATGTAAACCAAGACAACTGACTAGAGACATCAAGAATACTTTGGATGTTACTTTTAAAAAATTCCTGGGCTTCCTCCTAAGCTTACTAAATCAAAATCTGGGACAGGACACAGGAACCCCAATTTCATTCATTCATTTAATAAATGTGTATTGAGGGACTTTTTAAGCATTAGGAATGTATCAGTTACTAAAATAAACAAGGTCCTTGTTGCAGGTTTTAAATTCTAGGTGTGAGTAAGATATCAAACAAGGTAAGTTTTTGTTGATGAGTTGATGAGTTTTTTGGGGGATCGGTTCAGACAGGGTCTCTGTAATCCAGGCTAGCCCTGAACTCACTAGGTAGTCTAGGCTGGCCTTGAACTTGCGGTGATCCTCCTGCCTCAGCTTCCCAAGTCCTGGGATCACAGGGATGTGCCACCATTGCCAGCCTGAGGCTATTATCTTCTTAACATTAATGTCAGAACCAGATCCAATCAAATTCATACTAGATACTCAATTCTTTCATTCCACACAAACTGTTTTTCCAAATCCTGGCAAATATTTAAGCAAAAGCCTTAGCTTTGCCACCACATTCCTACAAAAGTATTAAAAGCACATCTCATTCCTTTTGCCTTCTTAAAGTAGAAAAGAACAGCCAGACTGACCCAAAGAGAAATCTCATCCAGGCCCACTTAAGCTAGAAAGTCAATGAAGATAACAAGTGCAACAACTAGAAGCAAAAAAATACATGAGAGATAACCTATAGAACTCAAGGGACCTGCTCCTTTTATCTTCAAATGTAATACAGATTTTTTTCTTTCGGAGACAAGATCTCGCTGTGTAGTTTAGGCTGGTATTGAACTCACTATGTAACCAGGCTGGCCTCAAACCCTCAGTGACCCTCCTGCCTCAGCTTCCTGAGTGCTGGGATTACAGGTGTGTGCCACTACATGTGCCACCACATGCAACAGATTTAATTGCTAGAAATTTTCCCCACTATGAATTTGTTTTAAAAAATTATGTATTACATATAGCTTATGTTCTCTAGAACTTAACATTCCACTATTATTAGCAAAAGCCATTCTTAGCTTTTCAGCTCATATATGGGAAGTAAAACCCCTAAGACTATAATTTTACATATTAGTATCTTCAGTCTATTGAAAAATTCAATGAAACCAGCCTGCTCAGCTTTCTGGGTCCAAAGAGGTAAGAATAATGAAATACGTCTTAGCAGAATGTGACACAGTCAGTGGAAGAACCCAGCCTATGTAAAATTCTAGCCATGTGAGATAAAAGACCCACAAAGATCACCACACTCCTTCTTTCTGCCTTTCAGAATACTTTTCATTCAATGGCGTGAAAGCACAAAGCCTTTATCAAAAGAGAAGTATTCCAGACAGCTGACAGAAAAATCAACATCTTCAAATAGGAAGTAGGGAGATACACAGTCTCAAAGAGGATCAAGACATGGAAAGGAGATGTAGGGGTAAAGGGAGGGAAAGGATAAGGCACAAAAAAGAAAAAAAGAACAGCGATGTGTCTTGTACATGTACCAACTCCACATAAGAAATATAAACATTATATACAGCAAATATGTACCAAAAAAAAATCCATAGGTGGGGAGAGAGGATCAAGGTATGGTAAGGAGGATGAAAAGAAGGAAATTGGATGAAAGAGGAACTTAAGTGTGTTATGTACGTGCACCAACGTCCCACAACACTATATACTGTACACATGTACTAATAAAATTTTTTAAAATGTTATTGTCGTGAGAAAAAAAATCAGCATTTTCCAATGAGTATCTTACAAAATCCTAGTAAAGCATAACTATACAGGAAGACTCTATCTCAAAAACAAAACAATACAAAACAAAAAATCCTAGCGAAAATTCATCCTACATCTCCAAGTACCACCAGCCATGATCGGGATTCACTAAAAGGAGAGCCCAGCAGTGACACATGCCTATAGTCAGCTACTCAAGCTATTGAGCCCACTTCAAGGCCAGCCAGAGCAACATAGTAAGATCACGTTAAAATAAATAAATTTCAAAGTTAGGCACAGTCGGGCCAGGGATTTATCTCAGTGACATAAGCGCCTGCCTTACAAGCTCGTGGTCATGAGTTCGATCCCCAGTACTCCCCCCACCCCCAAAAAAGGTTAGGCACGCTGGCACAGGTCTGTAATAACCCCAGATACTGGGGAGGTTGAAGTAGCACGATCACAAATTTAAGGCTAGTATGGGCAATTTAGCAAAACACTCTCTAGAAATAAATTTTTTGTCGCTTTTTTGTAGTTCAGGCTGGTCTTGAACTCACTATGTGGCCCAGGCCTTGAACTCTCCCTGATTCTCCTGCCTCAGCCTCCCAACCATGCGCCACTATGACTCCTCATTCAAAGTAAAATTTTTAAAAGTGTTGGGGATGTAGCTGTAAAATTTTTTAAAAGACCAGAGGTAGAGTATATGCCTAACTTCAATCCCAAACCAAAAACAAATGAATAAAAAGAAAAAATCCTCCTTACCTAGCTGATAAATTTGCTGCTCAAGGACTGCTGTCAAATGTGCTAACTTGATGAGGATAGTGATCAACAAAACAAAAATATTTGCCCTCCTGAAGCTTACTTTTTTAATGATGAGAATAATACAGAATATGCTAGGAATAGTGGTGCACACCTACAATGCCAGCACTCAGAAGGTTGAGGCAGCAGGACTGCTGTTTGTGGCCAGTTGGTACTACATAGTAAGTTTAAGCTGAGCCTTAACTACATAGCAAGACTCTGTCTCAAAAATAAAATAAAACAGGGCTAGGGGTTTAGCTCAGTGGTGTAAGTACCTGCCTGGCAAGCGTGAGGTCATAAATTCAATCCCCAGTACCAAAATAACTAAATAAAATAAAATAAGCAGTATTACAGATTGAAAAGGAAAACAACAAAGCAAGGAAGTGGGATACATAATTATGTAAATCTGTGTGGGCTAGGGACTTCGCAATTCAGACAGAGAATACAACTTTTGTGACAGTTGAGAAGACAAAGAGGCTAGGCAGCTTTATAATGGAAAACTGATCCAAAAGAAGAAACAAACCTGGCATGGTAGCATATTCCTGTAATCTCAGCACTGTAGGAGGCTGAGACAGGAAAATCATAGATTTGAGACCAGAGTGAACAATTTAGTGTCTTACCAAGACCATGTTTCCAAAAGAAGGGGGAATAGGGGTGGGGATATAGTTCAGAGTGAAACCCCTGGGTTCATTTCCCAGTACCTCAAAACAAATATATACATACATACACATACACGTACATACATGAATGCTGGGCATGGTGGCACAACCCTGTAATCCTAGTACTTGGGAGGCTGAGGCAAGAGGATCACAAGTTCCAGGGCAGCCTGAGCTACAAAGTGGTACAAGACCAGCTTAACTATATAGTGAGACCTTGTCTCTAAAATCAAAGCGAAAGAGAGAGAGAGAGAGAGGGAGAGGGAGAGGGAGAGGGAGAGGGAGAGGGAGAGGGAGAGAGAGAGAGAATGAGAACGAGAATGAACAAGTGCAGTCCCCGAGGCAGAAGTATACTATAGCGCTTAAGGAACGGTCAGAGACCAATATGCCAGAGGAAAAGGGATGCTCCAAATAAATCTACAGCATTAAAGCCAACTGTAAAGACTTGTTTTCTAAAGGAGAAAGAAAAATATTATTTTGACTTCTTTCCATTAAAAAATGTAAGGTATGCCTTTTTTTGTTGTTTTTTTTTGAGACAGGGTCTCACACTATGTAGGTCAGACTGGCCTTGAACTCTCTGTGCAGCCCAAACTGGCATCGAACTCAGTGATCCTCCTGCCTCAGCCTCCCACGTGCCGGGATTACAGGCATGTGCTACCATGCCGGGCCAAATTTTTTCTTTTTAATTTTGAAGCTCTATAGATCATTAGTGGACACAAAGACAGCTATAACTGCAACTCTGAAATTTAACTTCCGGCATCAGACCTTTAAGAAAAACTGTTCTCTTAACTCCTGTGGGTAATAGCAACTGGAGAAGAAAAGTGTAACCCTAAAAGTAAACTGAATTAATCTAAAGTACAACTTTCTACTTCTTAAAACTTTTTTGTCTCCATGACCAGGCTCCAAAAAGGGAGTAAGGGAGGAATAATAAAGGAAGGGAAAAATGCACTAGGAAAAGAAGCACCAATCTTAACTACAATAAAATGATGAGAATTTGTGACATTCCTGTAGTGGAACCTGTCACCTCCCTCCTCCCAAGACTCCACTATGCACTATTAACATCAGACAGTACTCATGCTTTCCAAGTCTATTTGAAAAATAGGGTCATTCTTCTAACTGGGTTCTGAATTTAAATTTTCCCACTTTGGTTTTAACCTAGCTCTGGGGCTGTTAGCCATTTTTCATCACTGGCCAACAATCCACTTTGAGTAAATACTCTTTGGAGTTAGTTACTAAGCTAATGGTCACAAATCTTGAAGTGTTAGCTCTACAAGACACCACAGAAGGGGCTCAGAAGTCATCAGTGTAGGGTAGGCCCAACTTTTTTAAGCTTCAGAAACAACCTCCCACGTGTGCAACTCAAGTCTTTGCCCCTGTTACAAAGTCGGACGCTCGCATGACTTGAAACATTCCAACAGTTCTGTACCCCATTTTTTTTCAAGTCTCAAAGGAAAACGGACACACAAGAAACACATGGAACTAGTCATCCTCAAGCACTGCCACGGGCGCAACAGTTTTTAGGTCTCACCGGACAGGCCACAGGTGGCGTCAGCCCCCCCCCTCGGCCCCGCGGCCCAACTTCTCGACTGGGTTCCCCACGCACACTCAGGGGCACCTCCGGCCTAGGGGCGGTCCTTCCCCGGGGCTCCGGCCCTGACCCACGTTCCCGGCCCGAAACTCCAGCGCGGGTCACCCAGGCCGAGAGGCCCACGTCCGCCCGCCACACCCCCTACCCACGGGCCGCCCGCCCCCTCGGCCGCGAGGTGGCCTCACCTCACGCGGACCGCAGGCGGGGAGGGCGCCGCGTCTCCGCCCGCCGCCCGGGCCCTCGGCCGCTCGGCTGCGGCTCGGCCCCGACGGCCGGCGGCGGCGCGCTTCTGGGGGCGGGCTCTTCTCGGTAGGGGTCCCGGGGGGTCCCAGGGCTGGGGAGCAGGTGGGCCGGGGCGGGGGAAAGGGAAAGGGGCTTGGGAAGGAGAGGGGAAGAGGGGGGAAAAAAGGGAGGGAACCAAACACGGAAAGGGAGAAAAGGGGGGAGGGGGAAAATCAGAAGGGAAAGAAAGGCCCACAGCCCGCCCCCCACCGCGGCCTGCGTGCTACGTCACCACGCCCGGCATACTCGTCACTGCGCCCTGCGTTCTGCGCGTCCCTGCTTCCTGTGTCCGCCTCCGGGAACACACTGAGCCCAATAGGCGCGCGCACAGGGGCGCGCAATCGCATGGCTACCTCGGTATACCCTGTGTCAAGCCAGCAACCCAGCGCCCCTGGGTTCCTGGGTCTACGTTAGACAAAATTTGAACCATTCTAGATTTCAACTTAATAACTAAAGTAATTTCAGTTTACGAGCACTTTCAAAACAGCCTTTGGCTTAAGATAGAAACTCTTGCGCCCAAAAGAAGTGCATAATAAATACTTGCATGACTAAATTATAGTTTGGTAGGTAAATGTCCATTTTACAAGTTAAAATCTAACCTATGAGGAACTCAGTCCATCTTATTTAAAAACCACATTTTTTATTTATTTTTTTTTTGGTACTGGGGATTGAACTCACAACCTCACACTTGCCAGGCACTTAAGCCACTGAGCTAAATCCCAGACCCTAAAATCACATTCTTACCATCATCTGCTGTGTAAAATACAGTGCAGAGCAAGGCGCATCACACATCTGTAACTCCAGCACTCTCAGACGCTGAGGCAGATGGATAACAAGTTGGAGCCCATCTTGGGCCAGTTAGCTACTTGGCAAGACCCTGTCTCAAAAATTTTAAAAAATTTAAAAGGGTAGGGGGTGTAGCTCAGTGCAAAGATCCAGGGCTCAATCTTAGGGAGGAGGTACAGTTCTTCTTCTTAACATTTTAAATTTCTAGCCTCCCCTCATTCTGCTAATTCTAGGCAGAATTAATTAAAACTTTTTAAACTGTACCTATTTTTGAGAGAAAAGGGTCTTGCTGTTTTCCTTGTTGATCTTGAACTCTCGGGCTCAAGGGATCCTCCTGTCTTATTCTCTCAAGCAGCTGCAACTTCAGCATGTAGCACCTCAACCACTTTGTACATATTAATGGCGTGCGGTTTATGTCAAGCATACCTGAATTTAAAAAAAAAAGTATATATATATATATATATATATATATATATATATATATATATTTCCAGCAAAGACTTTGAGCTAACCTTTAAAAATGTAGATATGGCCTGGCTGGTGGTGCGTGCCTATAATCTAGCACTCAGGAGTCTGAGGCAGGAGGACTGCCGTGAATTTGAGGCCAGTTTTGGCTACATAAGCAAGGCAAGGCAAGACTGCACTAGATACTGACACCCTGTATCGAAAAACCAAAAACAAAAATGTAGAAATGAGTACCCCAAAGAGGGAATTAGGAGATTCCAGAAAAGCCATAGAGATGTGATTTCTTTTCTTTTTTTTTTTTTTAACAGCTCTGTGTGTGTGATCTAGGGATTTAAAAAATCAGCCTTACACATACTAAGCAAGCACTCTACCACAATACCACATTTCCACCTCCTCACACCTCCTTTAAAATTGAGGACAGGAGGCAGTGATGACCAGGAAATAACAGCTAATATTTATATTATCTATATATGTATGGATGTATGCATAATATAGAATGCATAGCATTTTTTTCTTGCAGTACTGGGGATTGGACCTAGAACCTTGCACTGAGCTACATCCCAGGCCTCCTTTTTACTCAAAATTTATTTTGAGACAAGTTTTCTCTAAGTCACTAAGTTGCCCAAACTGGGCTCACAATTGCAGTTTTCCTGTGAGAAACGCAACCACCTGCCCAGACCCCAAGAATGGCCTCAGAGGGGGCAAGAAGAGCAGTGAAAACAAGGCTTTTAATCAATACTGCAAGGCTGAGTGTCCACTAAGCTAACAGGTTCATCTAGAATGATCACAGCGAGCCATGAAACAAGACCCTAGCACACAGGCCTCTTCCCTCATTTTTTCACTGGCTGAGGTACCTCTCCAGACATCGCCTAAGTTTCATTACTTTTTCATAAGGTGGTTCCCCAGTCTCCCTCCCAATTTGACTTGGGTTTCTTCATTCTATTTTCTATTTGTTACTTTGACACTTTTCAAGAAGCAGATGTTCCTGCACCAGATTTTATGTGACCTTGCAATTACTATGTTTCTACTTCACCTTAGCTAGAAAAAATGTTTTTCTCCTCCCTTCTTCTACTGATGCCTACAATCTACAAAGGCTGTTTCTTACTATTTTTATCTCTCCCTCAAGATCCCATTTGCCCAGAGACTCTCCAAATCCATTAACTTTGTCAGGCGGTTAGGCAATTCCAACTGTCAATAACTTCTCAGTCAGAGTTAACTATTTCATCTTGAAAATGGATCACTGTTTCCTTTTCTTACATTCCTATCTCAATTCCCTAGAATGCTAAGATTAAGATGGGCTATCACACACAGCCAGAGCCTAACCACTTCACTCTTAAAAATATATATATATATATATATGTATGTATATATATATATATATATATATATATATATATATATAACCAGGTATGGCGGCATCCCTATAATTCTAGCACTCAGGAGGTTGAGGGAAGAGGATCACCATAAATTCTAGGCCAGCCTGAACTACAGAGCAAGACACTGTGTCAAAAAACCTGGTATGGTGGCATACACCTGTTGGCTCAGCTACTCCAAAGGCCAGAGGATGAAGATCACTTGAGTCTACAAATGTGAGACTAGACTAGGCAACACAGCAAGATGCATCTGTAAAAAAAAAGTGAAATATAACTGAGAAGGTCAGATTACCCAAAGGACCGACCTTGTGTTCCAGTGATACAAAGTAAAACAGTCTGAAGTCATTCTGGTATTTGTGTAGCAACTAAATAAAGATCAACTTGGGCAAAATCTTGGAAGCATTTGCTCCTGAGAAGAGCCTCCCTTGCTTTTTCTGGTTTTCCCACCTCTTATTCTCTATTTAGGAGGGCTTATTCTCCAGCTTCACAGAAGAGAAGCAGTTGAAGTTGTAAGAGAGGCCTAGGAACTGCACACCACAGGCAAGACACAAAACAAACAGCAATAAGACTACCTCTTTCGGGCCGGGGATTTAGCTCAGTGGCTTAAGCGCCTGCCTGGCAAGCGTGAGGTCGTGAGTTCGATCCCCGGTACCAAAAAAAAAAAAAAAAAAAGACTACCTCTTCCAAACTTAAGGTTATCATCCCAGAATGCAATTAGGAATATTAAAATATTAGAGTCAATCACAGTGGCATGCTACAGTCCCAGCTATTCCAAAAGATCAAAGGATCGAAGGATCGTTTGAGCCCTGGAATTCAAGGCCCACCCGAGCATCATGCACATTTTCATAGTCCCCTACCTTCCTCTGTCATCAACCAGACATCATCTTTAACACCTCCCAACTCCTCTGCCTCCACCCCTCAACTTCTCCTCCTCCTTCATGAAGCTGGTGGTACTGAAGGTCTTGTCCACATTCATGTTCCTTTTTTTATAGCTGTTCTCTCTCACATTTCAGATTGTATAGGCTCTTTCGATGAAGACCCTTTTCACTTCACAAAACAACTCAAATTCATTTTTCAGGTATATGAATTAACTTATGAGGATATTCAAGTTATTCTCTCTGCCACCCTCTCTCCTACTCAAAAATCAAAACTGTGGTTAGTGGCTCAGGTGGACAAAAGACGTGGACTAAACCAAGAGTTTCCTATAGGGGTGATGGTTGTTCCCAACCAAGACCCCAAATGGAGCTATCAACCTGATGCTGACAGCTCCAAACATATAGCTGAAATGATTGAATGTCTTATTCAGGGCCTCCACAAAATTTTTCATAAACAGGTTAATTATCAAAAATTAAGAGAACAAACCCAACGTGCAGATGAAAACCTGATGGCATTTATGACTTGGCTTACAGGGCCCTTACTAAATTTATTGATGTGGACCCTTTTGAGGGAATTATTCTACTTAATTCTCACATTTCCCAGGCAGTACCAGATAGACAAACCAAATTTTAAAAATCTAATCTAGGCCTTCAGTTCCCATAAAAAGATCTCTTAAATGTGACCTTCCATGTTTTTAACAATAGAAAGCAACAATGTAAACAGGACAAACTAGAAGAACTCAAATTACAAGTTAAACAAGATTTAGAAAAAAAAATTAGGCTTCAGGCCAAACTCCAGGGTCAATTTCTCACTGTGACAGTTGGGGCTTGGAGAGATGCACCAACCGGTGAAATATAATATGACCTCCAAACCCCAGGCCCTTCCAGGACCATGCTTCAGTAGTGGTAAGGAAAGACACTGGGCACTAGCCTGCCCAAACCCAAGGCCTCCTCCAAGACCATGTCCCCTCTGCAATCAAGAGGGCCACTACAAGGTTGACTGTCCACCAGAAAGTGGGTAAGTCATCAACTTTCCTGCCCTCAAAAGAGCCAACAACATTGCCACCTCTGCCTCCAGGTCCATTGTTGACTGATCTCAGATTCACTGCTGGAGAAGATTGACAGGGTTCAGAGTCCACAGCCCCCACCAAGGTGACTCTTTTGGAACCCTGAGTCTCGTTGGATATCTCAAGTAAAAACTTTCTTTTTTTTATTAACATGGGGGCTAGATATAGTGTGATACCTGAGTTTTCAGGCCAATGCTCTTGGTCACGTTTCCATTGTGGGGATTGATGATAAGCCAACACAGCCTTTACAGATGAGCCTCATTCCCTGACAATTTCAAGACTTACTCTTCACACACAACTTGTTAGTCATCTCAACCTGTCCTGTACCTCTTTTAGGCAGAGACTTACTTCAAAACTTCTACTATTCTTATACCTTCACTCTTCCCATAGCCCTCATATTTCAACCCCAATGCCTATCCACTGCTACCCCTTCTCTTCCTCTTCCCTCCTTCCTTCCTTCATTGGTCCAGTAGTTTGGGACACTTCCAACCCTGTGTGCCACTCTGCCACTCATGCTACACCGATTTTAATTGATCTCAAAGATCCTTCTGTTTCCCCTTGTTTTCCACAATACCCTATAGTCCCAAAACATGTACAGGGACTCAAATCTCTTATCCACCATCTGCTTTCTAATGGATTCTTAAAGATTACACATTCACCCTACAATACACCAATTCTTCCTGTACTCAAACCAGACAGTTCATACCAATTGGTACAAGATCTCAGGGCCATCAATTGTGCAGTCATGCCAATTCACCTGGTTGTCCCAAATCCCTATAATATACTGTCTCATGTTCCCCCATCTACCTCTCACTTTTCAGCGCTAGACCTCAAGGATGCCTTCTTTACAATACCCCTACACCCTGACTGCTGGGATCTCTTTGCTTTGACGTGGGCAGATCCAGACACCTTTCAATCTGCACAACTGACATGGACAGTACTACCTCAAGGCTCCAAGGACAACCCACACTTCTTTAGTCAAGCCCTTGCCACCGACCTCGCTGCAATAACCTTCAACGTAGTACACGGAGCCAGTATGTTACTGATCTCCTTCTTTGTTCCCCTACCCACACTTCAGCTATACTCAACATGGCTACACTGCTCAATGTTCTCTCTGACCAACGATACAGAGTTTCCCCAACCGGAGCTCAAGTAGCTTCACCAAAAGTCAAATACTTAGGGCTCACTGTCACTCCTACCACACATTCCCTAACTTCTGATTGCAAAACCTTACTTTGTGACCTCCAGATGCCAGTTACAAAACTACAGGTGCTATCTTTCTTAGGCTTAGCAAACTTTTTTCGCATTTGGATCCCCAACTTTGCCTCTTTGGTGCAACCTCTAAATCAAGCTTCAAAGGGATCCCTGTCAGCACCACTAGACCCTAAAGCTCCAATTCACTCCTCATTTCTCAAACTTAAAGATGTTTTACTTAAAGCCGCAGCTCTAACTCTCCCCAATCCTACCCCACATTTTATACTATACACCTCAACTCAAAAATGCAATGCTGAGTGGCTGTGAGTGTGGCAGGCTTTGGCAGCCCGGAAGAAGGAGACCCTGGCAACTCTTGGGACCTGCACCATGTCGGGAGCGGGCACCTGGGGCGCTGGGAGAACAAACAACTACTCCCCTCTTTGGTGAGTGGCTGTGAGCCTGCCGGTGCGCAGGCTGAGAATTAAACATCTCATGTCATCCCGTCCCATCACCCCTCCCCACTTAGCAAGTGGGAGCCAGTGAACTGGACATCTTTTGAGAGGTTGGCTATATTGTTTTGTATGAATTCTCCATATGCAAAGATATGGATAACCAATTGGAAGAAAACAAGAGACAATATGATAAATAGTGAAGATCTCTGGTTGTCTAGCTTTGAAATTTATGCTTTCCTATGTCCCGTTTTGTTCTGTATAATTTTACCCCCTTTAAAATAAAAAAAAAAAAAATGCAATGCTGTATGGGTCCCAAGACACCAAAAGATACCTTCATTTCAGGCAGTAGCTTATCCCTCCAAACAGTTAGACAACACAATATGTAAATGGCCTTCTTGCCTTTGTGCACTAGCAGTGGCAGCTATTTTAACTCAAGAGGCAAAAAAGTTCATCTTAGGACAGTCATGGTTTGTTTACTCACCACATTGCCTTGCTGACTTAATCTCACATAAGATATTCCCTGCCCTGATGACTCCATCACACTTACAACAGGTACACTTAACACTCGTACAAGATCCTACAGTCACAATCTCAACTAGCAACACCCTCAATCCAGCAACTTTACTCCCTAGCTCAGAAAAAAATACAACTCATTTCTACAACTGCACTGAAGTCCTTCAAATGACTCCTACTCCTTTCCTTCACATTAGCAGCACACCCCTACCTACAGCTTCATTTAGAAACCGACGTGGTTTCTAGATGGGCACTCAATAAACACTGACACTCAGAAAAGAGCAGCATATGCTATAGTCAGCATATCCTGGGGTGATTGAGGCAAACCCACTTCCCCCAGGAATATCTTCACAAAAAGCTTTTCCCTACCATACACACTATCACAGACACTCTCCTATCTCCCTCCTCACACAGACTCACTGCTATACCCCTACCCATACCTCGGTTCCTCAACAACACTTACCAGTTTCTAAGAATAGCACTCCAACTGTCAGATGATGATGCTTATCTCTCTGACTATTGGCTATGTATACCTTTACAACAAGATCTATATATGGCTTACCCAATCCAGATAGATCAATCTATCTTCCAAACATACCCACTAGCCAAAATTGTTAGACCCCTCATATTAGCTCCTGGACAACTCTGGCCTGCACTCTGACCTGTATACACCATGCCAATGACTCCAAGGCCACTTCACATGTAGGTACTTTATCTTCTTGCACTCACTTACAAAATGTATCTCATAAGTCATCGCCAATATGCCCACCCCATGGACAATTCTTTGTCTGTGGGCATGGAACATATACTTGTATCCCATCTGTCTGGCAGGGCTCGTGTACAGTAGCAGTAGTGGCCCTACAAGTAACACTCCATACAAAAACACAAATCACACAGGGACAACAAACCTCTCTCTCACTTACAACTCATACACTTACATGCAGAGCTACAGTAGCTCCTATATTGACAGGAATAGGCATCTTTTCAGCTATAGGACTGGGAGCAGGGGGACTTGGAGTGAGTGCCCACTTTTATACTCAATTATCACATGATCTAAGAACCTCCATCAATGTAGTCTCTAAATCTGTTGACTCACTTCAGGACCAAATCAATTTACTGGCTGTGGTCGTCCTCCAGCAGGGATATGTGCTCCGTATACTCACAGCTGAAAAGGGGAGATCCTGTGCAATGTTGGGGAAAGAATGTTGTTATTTGTAAATCAATCAGATGTAATACAAGAACAGGTAAAGAGACTCAGAGAACTTGCGATGGATCTTGAAAAGAGCTACAAAGCCTCCAGTTCCACTTCCTGGTCTTCTTGGTGGCCTACATTAGATTCATGGGCCCCATCTTAGACTCCCTCATCACCATTATCTTTTTTTGCTCATAGCTCCTTGTGTCTTTAAACTTCTTTCGAGGTTCATTCAATCCAGGATCTATGCATTCACTACAAAGAACTCCTTGTTCTCAGCGACATCTGCACCACGTGAGCTCATGTGAAACCAACCTGTCATCCTGTCAACCCTCTCAACCTCCAACATGACACACCTATGGAGGGGGTAGCCAGAGAGACAAATCATCTCTTTTTTTTCCTGTACCGGGGATCGAACTCATGACCCCCTGCTTGCCAGGCAGGTGCTTATGCTGCTGAGCTAAATAACCAGCCCCAACACATCATTTCTTAACAATCAAAAGGCAAGAATGACAGGTTTTTTTTCCCATGTACGGGTTAACATGGCACTGGACAGCACCTCCCTGTGGTCTTCTAGTGAACCCAAAAGTTAAACCCCTCTTTTGAATGCTCCTCTAATCAGCTATCAGTACATCATTCCGCCCACCCCTTTAACTCTGCCCCTGTCAATTCCAAATAAAACCCAAGGGTTTTTTTCCCTGAAATTTCCAGAGGGTGCTTGCACCTCTTCAGCAGCCCTCCCGTGACCACAGTAAAAGCCCTTTTCCTTTTTTTCTGTTTTTTCTCTTTTTCTCTCTCATGTGCCAGAAGACCAAACACAAATCTAACTAGAAACTAATACATCTTCTATTATAACCCCCCCTTAAAAAAAGATTAACCCTCTAGAAGAGAGTCAAGAGATTGTGACACTCATAAATTCTATTAAGGGGATTTGGTTGTAACCTCCAAGAAGCAGCTTGGATTGCAACGTTTACTTTTTTAATGAATCCATTTGAAGCACTTTATCATAGGCTAGTCAGTGGTCTAATTATATAATGGTAAGCAGCTGAGATGATTTGTTAAGTGACTTCACTGTAGATGGCAGATTGGGGTATGTGGGAAAGAAACATCCAGCATGGCAACTATTTTTATTATAGAGATGATAGTACACAAACCTATGTGGCAAAAATAACAAATAGCTTTTATTAAGCCAATGTATGTTAGCCATTGTCATAAATACTTTACCAAATTGCTGAATTCCCAAAACTCTAATGAGAAAATCATTACAGATCTATTAATAACATTTAGAATCCAGAAATTTTCATGTTTATTTTTGTGTATTTATTTCATTAGTGGGGATTGTACCCAAAATCTCACATATGATAGGCAAGCATTCTGCTAACAAAGCCACACCCTACTCAGAAAATTTTAGTTCTAGAAAGATAAAATGGCATATATACTTTATATTATGTAATACTTTCAATGGTAGTATCCCATATCAAATAATATTTCAAGCCCAGCATGGTGGTATACATTTGTAACCTCAGCAATTCAAGAGGCTGAGGCAGGAGAATTGCAAATTCATGTCCAGTCTGGGCAATTTAGGGAGACACTGTCTCAAAATAAAAATTAATAAAAATGGATGGGGATATATCTTAGCACTCTCAGAGTTCAATTCACAATATTAAAAAAATCTGAAGTCTAAGTTTTATAAAAAGTTTCAGTTACTGGGATTTTTTATGCTTAAACTTATGGAATTTTAAAAGGACTATAAACAATCTCACTTCCATTTTTCTTCAATTTAGCCTAAAGAAAAGTTATCCCCAAAATTTATGGATTCTAAGATTTATTGGAATTCTCAATAATCAATTGTTCCATTTTTTGATGAAGAAACTGAAACAAAAAGTAACTTGCTTAGAGCTACACAATCAAAAGAAGAGCCAAGGCTCAAATGTAGCTCAATACTTACGTGCTAGGCATGGGTTTCTAACACCAGCACCAGAGCAAAAGGTAGAGATAGGATTGTAAGTTGTACAGTCAGGTGTGGTGGTACACATCTGTAATCCCAGAACTTGGGAGATTGAGGCAGGAGGATCACTGTGAGTTCAACACCAGCCTGAGCTACATAGTAAGACCCCATAATAGGGGGACAGTTTTAGGCAGTGCTATTTGGTTTAAAAATATGTGCTTCTGCCTCTACCCTTTACCCTTGCCAGGTAAATCCCTACTATGAAAACAGAATCTTTTTCCCAGAGACCTACTAATTTGGACTTTTGGAAGAAAAAGCTAGGACTTTTTTGTGTTTGGTTTTCCACTATTGGTAATTGAAATCTTGGCTTTATCAATGCCAAGCAAGTAAGCATGCTACTGGTATCACTGCGTTGGTCTGCAACCAGCCATTGTTATTTTTTGAGACCAGGTCTCACTCAGTTGTGTAGGCTGGCCTTGAACTTGCAGATCTCTTGTCCCTACCTCATGAGAAACTGGAAGGTAACTAGGAATTCAGAGGAATCATAACATTTCTTTTGCTAGGCAGAACAAGCCCCAAAAGGTAAGCAACTCTAATCCTCAACCCCCTTCTCTGCCTTCAGACTTTCCTCTGAGGACACCAAAAACCTGAGTAGAACAATTTTCTCCCCTTCCCTGGACCTTTAGACTCATAGCTTTGAGTCTCTCTGGTTACCAACCAAGGTTAACAACAACAAAAAAAAAAGATGGATTGAGAGCTCCAGGGAGAAGATTGAGGTTTAGGGAGGGGGTGGACTTTAAGAAGCACCTGAAGAGCATTCAGGAGCCCTCCTCTTGGGAGCTGTTCCTATTTCCCATTTTTTTTTCCCCAACAAATTGTCCTACTCTTTAAAAATGTATACATGTTTCCTATATGTGTGTGTATATATATATATATATATATATATATATATATATAGAGAGAGAGAGAGAGAGAGAGAGAGAGAGAGAAGCAACAACACCTGACAAAGAGGAATGTCACTCTCAATAACTCTCATAAAATTGAATTTAAAAGCTGGGCACATCGACACATGCCTATAATTCCAGCACTTGGGAGGAGGATCAACACATGTTCAAGGCCAGCCTGAACTACATAGCAAGACCCTGTCTCAAGTCAACAACAACAACAACAAAACTGGCCTAAAATGTCTCTACTTGAGAGTCACCCCTTAACACACTTTTTTGTTTGTTTGTTTGTTTGTTTATTTATGACTGAGTCTTGGTATGTTGCCTGGGCTGGCCTAAAATTACAGGGAGCAAGCAGTCCTCCTGTCCCAGCCTCCAGGAGTAAAACTTTTGGGTAGACATAGTGATGTATGCCTGTGATTCCAGCACTCTGGGAAGCTGAGGCAGTCTTGACCCTAGCCAAGAGAATTTAGCAACTAAGCAAGAGCTTGTCTCAAAATAAAAAGTCTGGACATGAGGGTGATCTGGCTGTGACTTCTGTCATCTCACTGACTGCCAGAGTTTATTTAGCTGATTGGGCTGGCTAAGTGAGGGTCCCTTTCCTCCCTCAGCCCTCTGTGTGCATCCCTCCCTAAAGCTTTAGGCTCAGGTCGAAGAGGATGACCACAGCCATAGAAGAGGATTCTCTTTAGTCAAAGGTGTACAAGTATCTTCACTTCCTTGCTAGACCCTCCAAACAAGCTCTCTGAAAATAAATTAAAAAAATTTTTTTAAAAAGCTTGAGAGTACAGCTAAGTGCAAAGGCCCTGGGTTCAATTCCTAGTACCTCAAAAAAAAAAAATTGTTTGCTCCCCTCCCCACCTCCTGCCAGGCTTCCCAAATATGCCAGTAATCTAAGGGGAAATTTCATCTCTAACCTTTGTCCTCAGGTCTGGCAGCTCACATGGGTAATAGCCAGCTTCCCACATTGGCCCAGGGATATCTCTTTTCTCAAACAAACCAATCTACCCTCACATCCCCCACTCTTTATTTTCACTGACTGTGCATGAGCAGATTCTGCCAAGTTCTACCTGTAGTTGGCTTTATTTTTCAAAACAGATGTTTGGCTGCTTTATCTCTACAAAAAAAGGAGTCATCAACCAGGACAACTCTCTTCCCAGAGCCCCTGATCACCAGGACAGAGTTGAGACTACACTGTTAAGACCCTGGGCCTGGAGTGGTGTTGTTTAAGGAGGGTTCAAGCAATGAACTCCTCATTGTTCCTGACCTTTTTATTCCTGACTCCGGTCTTAGTGGCCACTCTGAGACCCAGCAGTCAGTGTCCAGCATGTGGGTGGCCTGCAGTGGACCTGGAGAGCCATCGGGAGCTGCTTCTCAATCTGGCCAAGAGAAGCATCCTAGATAAACTGCACCTCAGCCAACGCCCAACACTGAGCCGGCCCATATCCAGAGCAGCTCTGAGGACTGCACTGCAGCGCCTCCGTGGGCCTCCACAGGGGGCACTCCTGGAAGACAACAGGAGACAGGAATATGAGATCATCAGCTTTGCTGAGACAGGTGGGTTTCTGGTCTGCAGCTCTGCCTCAAAACCTGACTTTTCGACAAAAGGAAGTTTCCTCACCAATCTCATCCCTGACTTCCTCCCCCAGCTAGCCAACTTTTCCCTCTCATGCCCTGCAGTCCTACCCCTAGGCTTCCACCTGCCAGGCTCTTCTCTGGTAGCTCAGCCTGACCAATGGGCAGTTCGAAATTGGTAGATTTCACTTCTTTGGAGAGGCCTGGCCCAGTCTCCCTCCTCTCCTTTGCCTCTGCTGGCTCTTCTGGCTTCTCTCTGCAGCTCCATAAACCTCCTCAGGGTATGTGGGCTCCCATCCATTTCCTAGACCAGGACTCTGCAGGTTGCTGAGGAATATGCTTCTCTGGCCTCAGGATCTAACCCATCCATTCTGCCTTCCTCCACATGCCTCATTTGGGTAAAAAGAGAAAAATAAAATGCCAGAACTAGAATGTCTCTTCACATCTCAAGTCCCCATATCAGAACTGGATCAAAAAGATGAATAAAGGGGAAAAGATAGAAGAGAAGAGAGAGTTAGATCCATACTGGGAGAGAATTATTTTATTGAAGTTGGTTTTTTTCTTTGCATTTTTAAATTTTATTGGTACATTTTAGATATACATAAGAAATAGCATTCATCATAGAGAATTTATACCTGCCCATATCTTGATTCCTTTTTTCCATTTCCCTTCCTACTCTGAACACTTCTTACCTTCCTTATTTACAAAAGCTTTGTTACCATGTCTACCTACTACTCTCTTTTTTTCTTGTTCTTTGTTTACATTTCCCCCTCTTCCTCCCTTGATCCTCTTCTCATTTGAACATTTTCTTACCATTTACCAATATTTTGTTCCATATTTACAATTTTGATATCTGATACCAGAGAAACAATACAGTATTTAAACATGGTGTCCAATTTATTTCACTTAAGTGTGTGGTCTCAAGGTGCATTCATTTAGCTAGAAATATCTCAAGCTTATCCTTCTTTATGGTGTTAAAAGTAGTACTCCATGGTATTAAAAACATACATCTTTCTCCATTCATCAATTGATGGACATTTGGGCTATTTTCAAGATTTACCTATTAAAAATTGTGCCCTTATAAAAATAAACATGGATGTGTATATATTCCAGTAGTGTGATGCTTTTAATTCTTTTAGGTGGATACCAAGAAGGTGAATCAATGAGTTAAATAAAACCCCTAGTTTCAGATTTTTAAGGAATCTCCACTCTGATTTCCACAGTGGTTGCACCAGTCTACACTCCCTCTAACAGTGGAGCAGGGTTCTTTTAACCCCACAGTACTGCCAGCATTTGTTATTTGTTGACTTCTAATAATAGTCATTCTTTCTGGGGTGAGATGAAATCTCAGTGTTGTTTTAATGTGCATCTTTCAGATGACCAGTAATGTGGCTGGGGATTTAGCTCAGCAGGCATAAGTGCCTGCCTTGCAAGCGTGTGGTTGTGAGTTCAATCCCCGGTACCAATAAAAAAAAAAATGACCAGTGATATTGAACACTTCTTCATATATTTATTTGCTTTTTCTACTTCATTTCAAATGCCCATTTTTAGATCTGGTCTTCATGTTTGGGGGAGTCTGATTTTTCTTAGTTCTATATATTAGTCCTTTCTCTGAAGAACAGTTAGCAAAACATTTTTTCCCACTCTGTGGGTTGTCTCTTCACTTTGTTAGTGATTTCTTTCACTGTGCAAAAGCTTTTTAATAAGATGAGATCCCAGTTGTTGGTCCCAGTTTGTGGTATTTCTGATGCAATAAATGTTTGTTTCATAAAATCTTTGCCTACACCAATGTCTTCAAGAATTCTACCTTTTCTATTTTCTAACAGATGTAGTGTTTCTGTTTTAAATTTTAGATTTTTGATCCATTTCAATTTTACTTTAGTGCATAGTGAAAGATATGAGTCTAGTTTTAATCTTTGGCATGTGGAAAGCCAGTTTTTTCAACAGCATTTTTCCCTAACACCATTTATTAAAGAGGTTATCTTTCTTGCAGTGAGGGTGTTTGGTTATTTTGTGAAAGATAAAGTAGCTGAGTGTGTTTGGAGTTGTTTCTTCATCTTCTCATCTGTTCCATTAAGCCTTTGACTTTTCTTTTCCAGTACCATCCTGTTTTTATCACAGTAGCTTTGTAGTATAATTTCAAGTCAGGGATTATGATGCCTCTAGCCTTTGTTGCTCCAAATTGCCTTTGCTATTCTAGATCTCTTCTGGTTCCAAATAAATCTTAGGATTGTTTTCTCTAGTTCTGTAAGGTATGCTGTTGGGATTTTGACTGAGATTGCATTAAAACTATATTAATTTTAGACATATGGCCATTTCTACTATATTGACTTTTTCTACCCAAGAGCAAGGAATATCTTTCCATTTTTTCTTATCTTCAGTCTTCAATTCAAAAATCTTTCATATCTTCAATCTTCAATTCAAAAATCTTTAATTTTTCAATGTAGAGGTCTTTTACTCCTCTCTTGGACTGATTCCTAGTTCTGTCATTTTTCGAAGGGGTATTATTTTGAAAGTATTGTTTCCCTAATTTCTCTCTCAGTGCATTTGTTGTTTGTGTACAGGAATGCTATTGATTGCTGAGGGCTGACTTTTTATCCAGCTATGCTATTGAATTTGATTAATAAATCTGAAGTCTTCTGGTGACTTTTTGGGGTCTCCTAGTAGAGTATAATGTCACCCACTAATAATGATAATTTAGCTTCTTTCTTTCCTATCCTTATTCCTTTTATTTCTTTCTCTTGTCTAATTGCTTGACTAATATTTCCAGAACTATATTGAGTAAGAGTGGTGACAATGAACGTCCTTGCCTTGCTCCTGATTTTAGAGTAAAAGCTTTCAGTTTTATCCAGTTAATATGATACTGGCTTTGGTTTGTCATAAATGACTTTTATCAGATTGAGATAAAGAATATTTATTCCAATTTTCTGTAGGATGTTGAATGTGTATTGGATTTGTCAAACTTTTTTTCTGTTACTGCTGAGATGATATGGTTTTTTTCCTAGGCTCTGTTAATACGGTGTATTACATTTATTGATTTGTGTATGTCAAATCATTCCTACATCCCTGGGATGAATCCTATTTTGGCATGGTGTATAGTCTGCTTGATGATTTGCTGCACTCTGTATACCAGTGTCTTATTGAGAATTTTTGTGTCTATATTTGTTAGGGAGATTGGCATGTAGTTCTCTCTTGTAGTTGGATCCTTCTCTGGTTTTGGTATTAGGTAATACTTGCTTCTAGGAATGAATTTAGGAATACTACTTCCCTTTCAATTTCATTAAAGTGTTTGAGAAGGAATGGCATCAGGTCTTCTCTAAATTTCTTGTAGAATTCCGGAGTGAGTCTGTTAGGGCCTGGGGTTTTCTTTGTTAGTAGGTTTTTACTTACATCTTCAATTTCATTAACTAATATCTTTTGTATTCAGTTTTGGTAATTTGTATGTATCTAGGAATCTGTCCATTTTCTGTCTTATAGAATACAGATTCTCAAAGTATATATCAACAATCAACTGGATTTCCATTGGATCCACTGTGATTTCATCCTTTTCTTTCCTAATTGCATGAATTGGAGTCTTTTATTTTCTTTTTTGGATAAGGTCAGCTAAGTGTTTGTCAATTTTATTTACTTTATCAAAAAACCAACTCTTCAATTCATTGATTCTTTGTGTTATCTTCTGAGTCTCCATTGCATTAATTTCTGCTCAGATCTTTATTATTTCCTTCCTCATACCAGCTTTGGGTTTGACTTGCTCTTCTTTATCTAGAAGCTTAAGGTTCAACACTAGGTTGTTTATTTGAGCTCAATTTGTTTTTCTGGAGATGGGAATTCACTGCTATAAATTTCCCTTATAGGACTGCTTTCATTGTGTCCCATTAAGTTCCAGCATGTTGCATTGTCATTATCATTTAATTGTAGAAACTGTCTGATATATTTTAAAAATTTCATCTGTGACCCACTGGTTGTTCAGGACAGAGTTATTTAATTTGTGTGTTTATGAAGTGCTTATGGTTTCTTTTGCCATTGATTTTTTAGATCATTTCACTCTGGTCTTATAATATATAATTTCAATTTCTCTGAATTAATTTAAGCATGTTCTATGAGCTAGTATTGGTCTATTTTGGGTAACATCCTGTGTGCAGTGGAGAAGAATGTGCATTCTGATTTTGTGGGGTAGAGCACTCTGGATATGTACTGCCACATCCAGCACAGCTCTTGATGTTCCTGGAGTGAAGAGCAATGAGAGGATGGAGAAATAAAGATAAGAGTCAGAATACAGAAAGCTGAGGTCAGGTGTATCCCTCTCTCTGGATGGGAGGAAAGGAACTGCTCAACTACTACAAGGTGTTTATTTATACATTTGGCAGGTTGATATCACATGACACCCCTCTGTCTAGCAACCCTGTGCTTGGATTGCCTCAGGTGTTTGATTCTTTCTGAATTTGAGCAGCTTGTTCACATGGCTTGCCTCCAGCACTATTTGTTCTGGGGACCTCCTTGCTCCAGCCCTACATGTGTGACTGATCTCCAGCTTCAGTTGCTCCCCACTATGCACTAAGTCCATTTATTCAAAAGTTTGGTTCATTGCCAGTATTTCTTTGTTGATTTTTTTTCTAGTTGATCTGTTTATGATGGTGGAATATTCAGATCCCTCATCACAATTGTGTTAGTGCTTATTTGATTTTTCATGTTTGTCAATATCTATTTTATATAATTGAGTGCATTGATATTTGGTGCACATATAGTTATGATTGTTGTCTCTTACTTTTAGATTGTCCTATTTGCAAAGATGAGGTGACCTTTGTTTCCCTTAGTGTTGGCTTGAAATCCATTTTATATGCAAATAGAATAGCTAGCCCTGCTTTTTTCTGGGTTCCCGTCACATGGAGTATTGTTTTCCATCCTTTGACTTTTAGATTATGAATTTCTTTTTTAATTAAATGTGTTTCTTGAATGTGGTATATTGTTGGCTCCTGTTTCTTAATCCATTCTGTCAATCTGTTTCTTTTGATTGGTGAGTTGAGACCATTATATTAATGGTTATAAATGACATGTATGGACCTATCCTTGTCATGTTATTTTCCTGTTGTTAGTCCCCTTCCTCATCCCTCTTTTTGTAATTTTTTTTAATTTAAAAATTTTTTTTCCTCATCCCTCTTTTTAGTTTATACAGTTTAGTGCATTGATATTTGGTACATACATATTTATGATTGTTATCTCTTCCTTTTGTCTTGCCTGGTAGATTCATTCTATGGGGTGTCGTGAAGATCTAGTCCTCATTATCTCTTTCCAGAATGTGCTTCAAAACATTTTGGAGTGCTGGTGTGGTGGTCATGAATTTCTGCAGGTATCCTTTGTCATGGAAGTATTTTATTTTTCCATTGGTGTTGAAAGATAGTTTTTCATGGTATATCAATCTAGATTTTAGGTTGTTTTCTTTTTGCCTGAGATACTTCACTCCAAACTTTCCTTGACTCAAGGGTTTTTGTTGAGATGTCTGCTGTGATTCCGATGGGTTTTCCTTTATATGTGGTTTTAATATTATGTTCTTGTGTTGAATTTCTGGAATCTTGACTGTTTATACCTTGGTGTAGATTGTTTTTGATCATGGCTAATTGGAGTTCTATATATGCCTCACTTATCTGTATGTGAAGTTCCTTTTCCCTGCTTGGCAAGTTTTCTGCTATTACTTCGATGAGCAGGTTTTTATGTCATGTAGTCTGTCTCCTGCTTTTTCATTGACTCTGATCAATCTTATGTTATTCCTCTTTGCATCATCTAGCAATTATTGGATTGATTTTTTTGTGACTCTTGTTATTTTTAAGAAATCTTTATATTCATGATTGCTAACTGCAATCCTGTCCTCTCTGATATTCTGTCCTCACATTGGCTAATTCTGCTCCAGCTACTTTCAATGGAGTTTTCCTAAGTTGGGTGTTTATAGTTTCCATCATTTTTCTAAGCTCTTCTATTTTTAAAAAATTTGTATCTGCTATAAAGTCACTATATCTTTCATTATGGTCATCACCTCTGTAGTTATCCAAGAAATTATGTCTTTTTTTTGCAGGGGGGTACTGGGAATCAAACTCAGGATCTCAGATTTGCCAGGCAGGTGCTGTGCTACTGAGCTATATTCCTAGCCTTGAGATATTATTTCTGTTTGATTTTTTTCTACAGCCTCACTTTGTTACTTCCACTGTTACCGCTTCAGAGAGTTCAGGTGGGTGGCTTTTGAATTGTTCCACCTCATAGCCTCCTGAGTTTGCCTTTGGTGAACTAGAAGTCTGGGATTGCATCTTGCTTAAATGTCTTCCCATTTTCTATTTGTCTTTTAGTTTAATTCCTGGGTTGATGCTTGTAAATTGCTTATGGGAAGTAGCTTTATTGGTAATATGTAAAACCCTTAGGAAATGACTACCTCTCAGAGATGTCTTCCAGGTATAGCTACCTTTTGGATTTTGAGTCTGTTGCAAAATCCTACATCTTCAGTTTATTTGGGATGAGAAGTTGCTGCCTCTTTGGCCTATCCCCTTCTTGTTTGCCACTGATCTATAGTATTGCTTATGATCCTTAGGCAATCTCAGTCTTGGCATACTAGGAAGAACAACTGACTAAAACAATTATGTTACCTTGTGTAAGGTAGCACAATCAACAATAACAATAGCATCAAACACAAACTAGAAAATGACAAACTGTGATATCTATTATTTTGCCACCTTTAACTGCATGAACTAGATTTGTGGTTGTGTGACAAAATCTGAAACAAATAAGAAAATTGTATACAGTAAATATATCTCAGTGTGGCAATTTTATCCTCAGGGGAGAAATTTTAAAGTGTTTAGGAGGAAAATAGAGAAATAGATGAAGAGGAAGAGATTATAAGCAAGGCTGAAATACTAAAAGATTACACAAACTTTGGGAAACTGGCAAAGAAGACAGGAAAGAAAGAAGGGATAAATAAAACCAAGAACATTACAGCAAAAAAAAAATATAGTTATACTACTGATTTCTCTGAGTTCCTTGAAGAGAAAGATTTGTGCTGGTATTATTTGGACAATTGAATGCAGCTGTATTGCGTTCTGAGTGAATTATTTGGGGATGACAATGTGCAATGTATGTACCATTGTTGCCGCCTTATTGACGTGTTTTGAAATTTTGTTTTGTTTTTTCTTTTTGAAATAAAATGGATTAAAAATGAACAGAACAACAAAAAACTAGAAATAATTTTCATACTTATATAAAAATAACAACAAACAAGGAAAACAGAACAAAGCAAAAGAAAAAGAGAAAAAAAATGTTCATTTCAGAGCATGTCTCTGCCATCATTGGTATGCAGAGTGGTCAAACAGAGCCCAAATCTGTGTCAATAAATTCCGGCAAGCCATCCGTACATTTATGGCTGTGTTGTAGATAATCCTAGCACCTTTAGTTCTACTGAAATTCAGACTGGCTATGAAACTGAAACCCAATTTGTTCAGCCTCCAACTCTCTATGTGCCTACTGCCAGCTTGAGTTTGGCTCCTTGATGTCCTGCCAATTTGAACTTGGTTTTGTTTCACCCTGACACTAGAAGCCACTAGATGGAGCCAGCCTGTAGTTGCTCTGAGTTCCCAGCTCAGTTGGCCCTTCTCCAAAATGGCTACTGGCCAGTTACCCTCTTTTGAGGGATGTGTGAACCCAAATAACTCATCAGCCACTGCAGACTGCTGTGTCCAGTACTTTGTTTCACTGGTGCATTTCTTCATGGATTCTCTGGGTTGCCAGTAGTCACCATGCATCTGCAAGTTCAAGCTGCCTCTCCCATGCAGTAAAATCAGGGTCCAGGGGAAAGTGCCACTTGCCACCTCCTTCTTTTTTGTTGAGGTCTCTTTCTTTGCTCTTACTGAGGGCTTCAATTTTCACTTCAGATCCTTTCTGGGTACTGGAGACCCACCTCCTTCCTTCTTCTCTTCCTCATGTTGCTGTATTCTAGATTCTGCACACTAAACCTAAAGAACTAAAGTCTTCTATTTCAAACCTATTTCAAACCTAAAGAAGCCAGGTCTTCCATTTCCTACTCCTTTCTGATTTAGCATTCTAAGAATTTTATCTATATTAGTTCACATAATTATCTTAGGTATGATTTCATTAACCCCATTTAAAAATTTAAAAAATTGATTTTTAACATCCCAAGTTTCATTGCTAGTAAGTAGTTGAGTAAAAGTGTGAAGCCAGGGTGTCTGACTCTAGAGTTTGTCCTGGAACTTGAAGCAGGAGAGCAGTAGTTGCTAAAGGCAATAGGAATGAAAGGATATTCTGGACCTAAGGAAGAGTTGTAAAAGGCTCAATGTGTTTTTGGTTTCCATGGTTCTATTTCAGAAATTCTGATCATCTCTCCAACTGCCCATTAAATCTTCAACTGATTCAGTAGTCTAACCCAAGTTTCTTTAAAATATGGTAGCAAATAGATGGGCCTATAATCCAGCATACAGGAAGCTGAGGCAAGAAGATCACTGTAAATTCAAGGCCAGTGTGGGCTACATAATGAGCTCAAGACCAGCTTGGAATACATAGTGAGACTCTGTCTCAAAAATAAATAAATAGAATAATTAATTAATTAACATATGGTAACTAGAGAGTCAGCCACGGTAGTATACTCCTATAATCTCAGCCACTTTGGAGGAAGGGGCAGGATGATCATAAATTTAAGCTCAGCCTTAGCAATTTACCAAGACTCTCTCAAAATTAAAATTTTAAATTTTAAAACAGCTGGATACCTCAGTGGTAGAGTACTTCTTGGCATGTGTAAGACCCTGGTTTACAGTAAACTATTGTAAAACAAAACAAAATGGTATAAAACATTATATATTGTTTATTGGGGGCTTCCAATATAGCATCATCTATAGTCTGCCCTCTGAATCCTAAAAAGTCTGGTCTCTTTCACATACAAAATATACCTCCTCGCCTTTTTTATCCCATAAGGCATGAAGTCTAGAGTCTCATCATCTGAATCAAGCGCAAATAGGTGAAGCGCCTGTGGTACAAGCCATCAGCCTAGTAAATTTCATCAGATCTGGAGACCTTGTAGAGCCAGTGGTGTCATGTGGTCTCATGAAAGCTAACTGTGAAAATTCTCTTATAACTCTGTTCAGTGATGTCACATTACTATTTTGATCAGACATTATAAGAGGACTTATACTACAGAAATTGGCAATCACTACAAATCAGGGCTTTACATTTTTTCCCCTGGAGACCAGTTGTTAAACATTTACCAAAACACCGTGGCCTCTGTCCTAAGAATACAAGTTGTCTGCCTCCCACACACCTAACACACATTGCTGAGGCAGGGACAGGATAATTGTAATAGATGCTCCTGTTCAAAATGGAATAAGGGAGTGGGGCACAGCTGATCCATAAACGTTCAATCAGGCATAGACACAGTATGTTCCAAATATACAGTGAACATTTAAATTTTAAAAATATATTACAGTAAAAGATAAATTGCCATTAATCTCCCTCCATATACTTACCCTCTCTTAAAACACACTTGTCCCATTGTTCTTGCCATCTTCTGAAGCAGTTCTGAAAGTTTCCATTTGTGAGTGTCTTTACAAGGTGTGATCAAATGTACAGTGAGTGCTGCTGCTGTGTGCCATCCAATAAAAAAGAAAGCAGATGTAAAGCCATTACATCTGTCCTCACCAACCTTATTAACCAGATCTGGCACTGTGCACATTCTCACTCTCCCTCAAAGTCAAAATGACAATGAAAGGCAAACGTTTTTAATCACTTAGAACACTGAGGCAGCCACAACAGCACAAGTAAAGACACAAGAGACTCCCTGAACCACTTCAGAAAGTGGCAAGAATGATGAAATAGGTGTGTTTGAAGTGAGGGAGAGTATCATGAGGGAGATTAATGGCAGTATGTCCTTTACTGTTACAAATTTTTTTTTTAAATTTTAAACATTTGCTGTAGTTTTCAGCTATACATGGTATCTCAGACTACCCCAGATCTTGGTTAAAGTTCTGCTTCCCCCACTTCAGTACTGGGGATTGAAACTGGGGCCTCACAAATGCTAAGCAAGTACTGAGCAATATCCCCAGCTCTCTTTATTTATGTATTTATTTACTTGTTTATTTATTTATTTTTGGTACAGAGGATTGAACCCATGACCTCACACTTAGCAAGCAAGCACTTGAGCCACTGAGCTATATCCCCGGCTGTTTATTTTTCAGACAGGATCTTACTAAATTGCCCCAAATGACCTTGAAATTGAAATCTTTCTGCCTCAGTTTCCTTTGTCACTGCAATTATAGACACATTGCCTTCACTCAGCCTGATTCTGGTCTGTGGAAGGATTTTTTTCTATCCTTCACTATTGCTCTGCTGGACTCCTACAGCCACCCTTATAACCTTTGGGTCTATATCTTCTGTTGTTCTCTCTCTCTTTCCCTCTTTCTCTTAAGACAAGGTCTTGATGTGCAGTTCAGTCTTGCCTTGAATTCACTCTGTAGCCCAGGCTGGCCTTGAACTCACAGTAATCCTCTTGCCTCACCCTCCTGAGTGCTAGGATTATAGGCATGTGTCACCATACCCAGCTAGTTCTGAACCTTCTAACATAGCTCTCCTTTCAAAAAGGAAATGACCTAAACTTGTGGCTACATGGTTTTCTCAGCTGAGTTTTTGCCCAAAGAAGAGATCTCTTTTTATTTTGGATTATCTTTATCTTTTTAGTCCAAACTGGTGCTGTTTTCACTATTAAACTCTTTTTAGCTGGATGTGGAGTTTTTTGTAGTTACAGCTACTTGAGAGGCTAAGGCAGGCTGAGGCAAATTCAATGCCAGCCTAAGCAATTTAAGGAGACCTTGACTCAAATTTTTTTTCTTTTGAAACAGGGTCTTGATATATAGTTGAAGTTGGCCTTGAACTCACTATGTAGCCCAGGCCAACCTCAAACTTTGCTCCTCCTGTCTCACACTCCTGAGAACTTGGATTACAGTCATATACTATCACTCTAGCCTCTTGACTCAAAATTTTAACAAAATAAGAAAGACCAGGCATAATAGCACAGGACTGTAATTTCAATTGTTAGGAGACTGAGGCAGGTGGGTTAAAATTTGAGTTCAAGTTCACCCTGGGCTACATCATGAGTTCAAGGCCAGCCTAAACTACATAATGAGACCCTGTCTCAGCAGGCAAATAAACTCTCCCCCCACCAAAAAGACAAAACAAAACAAAGGCTGAGATTGCAGTCCTATGTTTCCTCTGTTCAATCCTTACTAAGAAAAAAAATTCTCTTTAAAATTCTGTGGACTGTCTAATAAAATTGTAGTCTACTCAATTAGCACTCTGATCGAGAGAAATCTTTTACTTAGGCTACAAGTTAGTGTCATAGACCAATACCCTGAAGATTCTTGAAGGTTTTTGTGTAGTCGAGAGTGTCTGCTGAACATCATCCTGAAATTTTTACATCTCAAGATGTTATGTCTGAACAGTGGGTCTGACCTTCTATTTGTTCTCGTTTTCACTCTCATCCAACATTTTACTGGCAGTACCCTAGGCTTGATTTTTGCTCTTGAGAGCATCTATTACTTTGAGAACCTTTTGTGAGAGAAAAGAGGAGGAACAAGCATTTTATTTCTCAACCTAGTACATCTTTTTCTCCAAATTCTGCTTGAAAATTGAACAGTTCCTTTTTTTAGTTCATCTCTCTCTTGAAATGCCTTATCATAGGTGGCTAAAATAAGCCAATTGGCATTTTCAGCTTTCTGCCTGGAAATATCCCTAGCTAAATTCACAACTTTGTTAGATATCATTTCTGGCTTACAATTCATCGCAAGTGATAGCCAATATATCACTCAGGTTCCCTTTGCTCCAGGTTCTAATGGAAATTTCCCCACAGCTCTTCTTGCTTTCACTAAGTTTTCTCCTTATCCTATTCTCTGCTTGCCACTGAGTCCCAAAGCCAGTGCTACATATTTGAGGTTTTTGTTATGCCAGGATCTTACTTCTATTAATAATTTCTCTTTTAGTTTAGTTTAGTTGTTGTTGTTGGTTTTCTTTTTCTTCTTCACTCAGATTTTATTGGTACATTTTAGATACACATAGCAATCATATTCATCATAGATAATTTGTAACTGTACATGATATAACTTGATTCTTTTTTTTCTCATTCCTCAACCCTCCCTTCAACCTCTCCTGTTGTTGTTTTTGTTTGTTTGTTTGTGTTTGTGTTTGTTTTGTTTCATTCTTTTCTTTTTGAAGCAGGGTCTCATTATGTAGCTCAGGCTGGCTTTCAACTCACTGTGTATCCCAGGCTGGTTTTGAACTCATGGCAATCCTGCCTCAGCTTTCCAAGTGCGAGAATTACAGGAATGTGACACCATGCCCAGTTTAAACCAAAGACTCCCTCTCTGTCTCTCTGTCTCTCTCTCTGTATCTCTCTCTTTCTTTCTTTTTTTTATTGAGCTATAACTGTAATTTCTTATTTTTTATTAGTACATGTTTGCAATATATAAAATATGGAGTTGGAACGTGTAATCACACATTTTAATTCCTTTTTTTAATTGCCCTTCCCTTCCCTCCCTTTCCTCTCCCTCTGTTCTTTTCTTTTCCTTTCTTTCTCTCTTTTTTTGTCTTTTTGAAACAGGGTCTCACTGTGTAGTTGAGGCTGGCCTTGAGCTCACTTTGTAGCCCAGGCTGGTCTCCAACTTGCAAGATCCTCCTGCCTCAGCCTCCTGAGTGCTGGGATTACAGGTGTGTGCCACCATGCCCAGCTTCCTCCCTCCATTCTTGATTCCCTTCCCATTTGAGAAAGATATCCCTATTTCCTATAATTTATCTCTTATTTTGCTCTTTATTTATGATTTCAGATTTTCATATAAAAGAAATCATGTGTACTGGGTGTAGTGATGCACACCTATAATTACAGCACTCAGAGGGCTGATACAAGAGGATCACTGTAAGTTCAAGATCAGCCTTAACTACATAGGGAGACCCTGGATCCTGTCCCAAAGACGGGGAGAAAGGGAGAGAGAGAATGTGATGTTTATGCTTATGTGTCTAATTTATTTAACTTAATATTATGGTCTCAAGATGCATTCATTTTCCTACAAATGACTCGAATTTATCTTTCTTTATGAGCCCAAGGTTCCTTAAAAAACTACAGCCAGGTCTCAGTGTGTAAATACATACCAAACTTCTGCTAGCATCGTCCATGTTAGTGTTTTATTAGCCAAATCAAGTCACATGCCAAGCCCAGAACTGTAATAGGAAGAGAATACACAAACCTCCAATAACTAATATGTATTAGTTATTGGAGACTAACAATACGTTAATATTCTATCGTAGCTCCTGCTAGTGATATGTATGCCTTCCTTAATTGTAGTGACTTAGAAGATTCTAACTGAGCCATATGCAGTAGTACACTCCTGTAATTCCAACTACTGGGGGACAGGAAGGTGGTATGGCTGAGGCCAGAAGATCATAAATTTGAGTCCAGCCTGGGCAATTTCACAACTTAGTAAGATCCTGTCTCAAAAAAAAAAAAAAAGGACTGGTGATGTAGCTCAGTGGAAAGGGCCCAGTTTCAATACCCAGTAACAAAAACCAAACAAACAAAAAAGATGTTCATAGAGTGTTTTGTAGCCCAGCCAAAAATAAAAAAGAAAACTGACCACATGTGGTGGCATACACCTGTAATCCCAGCACTTGGAAGGCTGAGGCAGGAAGATTGCTACGAGTTCGGGGCCAGCTTGGGCTACAAAGTGAGTTCAGGGCCAGCTCGCACTGCATAGTGAAACCCTGTCTCAAAAAGACCAAAAAAAATTGCTTTGTTGGGCTAATCATACTGTTCTAGAATTTGGAATTGATACACTACAAGAGTAAGTCACTTTAGCTATGAAAAGCTTTGTGAAAGGTCTAATAAACTCAGGAGTAAGGACTATGTTTTGGGAAACTAAGGAAGCTGACAAAGGAGAAAAAGTAGATCCACAGTAAAAGAAGACTAGAACAGGCTTACACAGAGAGCCAGAGAGGAGACAGATTTTGTTGGCCCTGAGAGTGGTCAAGAGTAGCCCTGGGGTTGCCCCCTGATTGACATGTGTTGAAATTTTCTTCTTCTTCTTCTTCTTCTTCTTCTTCTTCTTCTTCTTCTTCTTCTTCTTCTTCTCCTCCTCCTCCTCCTCCTCCTCTTCCTCCTCCTCTTCTTCATCCTCCGCTTCCTCCTCCTCCTCTTCTTCCTCCTCCTCCTCCTTTCTTCTCCTTTTTTCTTCTCCTTCTCTTCCTCCTCCTCTTCCATCTCCTCCTTCTTCTTCTTTTCCTTGAAATAAAATGACTTTCAAAAAAAAAAGAGTAGCCCTGGGGCTGGGTATGTAGCTCAGTGGCACAAGTGCCTGCCTGGCAAGCACGAGGTTGCGAATTTGATCCCCAGTACCAAAAAATAAAACAACAACAAAGTAGGAGTAGCCTTAGTCCTAAATTTCTGATTTTCATGAAGCCTTGTTGAATTTATTTCCTGCCCTTTTATTTCCATTGGAGAGAATCAGCTATACTCTCATAGTAAAACATTTTTTGGAGGGATAGCATCTTACTATTTAGTTCTAGTTTTGAACTCACTATGTAGCCCAGACTGGCCCTTGAACTCACAGCAATCCTCCTGCCTCAACGTCTCAGGTGTGGGGGATTACAGGTGTGTGCCAACACACCCAGCCTTTTTTTTTTTTGCTACTTCATTTTGATTCCAAGCATTAATGCATATACATATATAGATAGATAGATAGATATATCATATTATATATGTTATACATAGGTATATATATATACTAAAATATGTTATATAAAATATATATTAACTAAAGCCAAATCATGATGGTTATTTATTTATTTAAGATAAGATCTTGCTATGTTGCCCAAGCAGGCCTTGAACTCATGATCCTTCTACTCTAGCATCCTGGGTAGCTGGGGTTACAAGCGTGCACCATCATACCTGGCTCATCATGGGCATCTAACTGCTTCCAAAAACCATGTGGACTTTATTCACTGATAAGATTTTTAAGACCATGAATTTATGATTCACCCAAGTTTTTGGACAATGATTCTGATGCCAGTGTAAAATAATGAAATAAATGAAAACCCATTCAACAAATGTTTAAACTGGGCATGGTGGTGCACACCTATAGTCCCAGCACTCGGGAGATTGAGGCAGGAGGATCATTGAAAATTCAAGACCAGCCTGAGCTACAAAGTGAGCTCAAGGCCAGCCTGAACTACATAGTAAGACCCTGTCTCAATGAGACCAAAAAAAAAAAAAGTGTTTATTGAGTGCCTATAGGGTACCAAGTACCAGGGAATACAGTAGTGATCATACAAACACAATCTCCACTTTCATCGAGTTTCAATTCTAATAGAAGGAGAGGAAATGGTAGAAGTGTACAGTTAACACATGATTTCAGAGAGTGATATTTGGTCTAAAGATAGTTAAGAAGGATTGGAGAGACAGAAGTTGAATTGAAAGCTACTTTAAAAAAAGTAGTCAATGCAGAGAGTTGTGGTCCATGCCTGTAATCCCAGCATTCAAGAGACTGAAGCAGGAGAATCATTGTAAACTTGAGGCCTGCCTGGGCTACAAAGTGAATTCAAGTCCAGCTCTAACTCAATAGTAAGAACCTTCCCCACCAAAAAAAGAAAAAGAAAAAGGATAGTCAAGGAAGTACCCCCGAGAAGGTGATTTGAAGCTGGGTACCAGAAGGAACAAGTCATTCAAGTCTTGGAAAGAGCCCAGGTGCAGTGGTGCACACCTGTAAGCCAAGCTACTCAAGAGGTTGATGCAGGAGAGCATAAGTTTGAGGCCAGTCTGGCCAGTAAATGAGACTTATTTCAAAATAAGATTTTTAAAAAGGCTAGATTTAGCTCAGTAGTAAAGTGCTTGCCTTGCATGTGTGAGGTCCTGGATTTAATCAGTGCTTCAGGAAAAAAATTCTTGGAAATACATTCTAGGCAGAGAAATATCAAGTGCAAAGGCTATGAGATGAGTCCATGTTTGGTGAGTTCAAGGAATAGAGGAAAGGCCAGTATAGTTAGAGTGTGGTAATTAAGTGGCAGACTGCCTAATTATACAGATTTTCTATGTTAAGGAGTTTTATTTTAACCAAACAGCAATGGAAAGGCTTTGAAGTATTTTAAGCCAAAGATATAAAGCTGATTGGATTTATGTAATAAAAAGGTCACTTTGTGCCAGGTGTGGTAGCACACACCTGGAATCCCAGTACCCTGGGAAGCTGAGGCAGAATTGTAAATTTAATTCCAGCCTAGGCAATTTAGTAAGGTCTTGTCTCAAAATAACAAATAAAAAAGATTGAGGGTATAGCTCAGTGCAAAGGCCTTGGGTTTGACCCCTTATATAGGGGATAAAAAAAAGTTTTCCAGTAGGTGAACTTTGGCAAGACATGTTCAAACCTTAGCATTCCACTCCTGACCTCTAATTCATGTCTTTATTACATGCAGAATACAATCCATCCTAAGAGCCCTAGTCTTCTCCCTCCGTCTGCAGAATTGTTTCTCCCACCCATATTTCTACCAACATTCTAATCATGGCCACTTAATTTCTAAAAAGTGCCAGCCTTTTCATGTAGCTCTTTTATTCTGAGTCCTCACCCTTAATACTCTCTCTGTTCATGGCAATCTAGGCTTTTCCTAGTTTATTCCCCCAAGTTCTTCAATCATCTCATAACTCAATTCCCAAAGCAATTTCCTTATCTTTAGGTATTTGAGTATTTTTGTATAGCAACATTCCACTCTCATTATCAAATTTCTTAGTCCATTTTGTGCTGTTATGATGGAATACCACAAACTGGCTGACTTATAATGTACAGAAAATATTTTATTTTATTGGGGTGGGGGGACTAGGAGTGGAACTGAGGATCTTGCAACTGCCAGGCAGGAACTTTGCTACTCAGCTATATGCCTGGCCCAGAAATTCATTATCTCATGATTCTGGAAGCTGGGAAGGGGCCAGCATCTGGTGAAGGCCTTTTTGCTGTATTATCCCATGGTAGAAAGCAAAAAGAAGGCGAAGTGTGGGGTCCTGAACTCAACTTTTTTTCCCCATGCAGTGGTTTATTAAATAGATTTAATTATGAATGAGAGACCATTTTTTTAAGATAATAAAATACCACAAAACAAGACAGAAGAAAGCCAATTGAGACAATGCAGTGAAGTTGGTGCAGAACTTCAGAGCAGGATACCAGGATAACAGTAATAGGTACCATAGTATATCCTGTTATCTTCACAGTAGTTGTCCATTCAATCAGATATAGCAAAATCAAACCAAAAACAGAATATTATAAAACCTATCAAAACAGAATATTGAATAGAGCAAAACAATTAATCAGAATAAAGCAAAACAGTGAAATCAATATTTGCCTTCAAATAGAAGATAGAGGGAAATCCCCCATATTTGCTATATTGCATACAGTCATCCTCCCAAGAGATGCTCAGATCTCTGGCCCCAGGTCAGCATAATCAACCAGACAATACAAGCATTTAGTTGCTTTATGTGTCTTAGTTGCTCTAATTCCAGCTGACCTCAAAACCATCCAGTTGCTAACTGGGGGGTGGGGAGGTGGGATGGGACGTTTGATTCTCAGCACTGGTAAGCTCACAGGAGACACTTGTTCTCTCCCTCACGTGCCTGCTGCTCACTCGCGCCGCAGCTTACCAGGAAGGAGGGCGTGTTACTTTCTTGGTCTGTTCCCCAAGTTCCAATATGGCTGGATCTCCGCGATGCTGACTTCGCGATCATTTGGAAAACAGTGAAAAAGTAATGAGCATTGCCCTTCTTTAGGGACCGAGTCATTCAAGATTAGAAAGTTCCTGAAGGACAAAGGCTAAGTATCATAGGGAAAAGCTGTTTTACCTCTGAAGTCAACCATAATCCACTAGAGCTAGGAAAAGTAATGGGAAGAACCAGAAAGATATCACCTGCCCTGGCTGGGAGGGTGGCAAGAAGTCGGCTCACTCAGGAGAACAAGGGCAGGTGTTTGCTGGAAGATTCTGGAAAATCTCAGAGGCCAGAATGATAAATATTTGCCCCAAGGCATGGTTATTTCCTCTGTATAAGGTGTCTTTGGATTTGCCTGACTTTCAGAGTGCAATCAAGTGGTAGATATAGCGCTGCTAACGAAATTCTTACAATCCTGGCAGATATTTTCTTTTGCAATGGAATTTTTAATACAGAAAAAACTGTCTTATTAGAGGAAATATGCCTGAGATTCATGCACCAGTCTGGACTCAACTTTTATAAGGAACCCATTCTCATGATAAAGGCATTAGTTTGTTCCTGAGGGATTTGATCTCCATGACTAAAACATCACCTATTAAGCTGTACTTCCTAACACTACCTCATTGGGGATCAAATTTCCAACTTGACCTTTAGGAAACATATTCAAATCATAGCAATTCTAAGGGTGTCAGAGAGTTCAAGTAAGCTGACAGTAAAGAGGAGCAGAGCAGGGTGGCACACACATAATCCCAGCTACTCAGGCAGATAAGGCAGGAAAATTGCAAGTTCAAACCAAGTCTGGGCAATTTATTAATTCAATGAGGGCCTGTCTCAAAACAAAAAAGGGGGAGATGTGGAGCTATAACTCAGTGTGAAGGCTCTGAGCTCAATCCCTAGGCCAAGGAGGAGGTAGGACAGTGAGGGGCTTGGTATAAGGCCCTGGGTTCAGTGCCCAGTAGCACACACACACACACACACACACACACACAGTGGTAGAATTGACACTTAGAAAGCCACAATGACTGGGGTTTCTTGTGTCCACAGGCTTCTCCAACATCAATCAGACTCGTCTGGATTTCCACTTTTCCTCCGATGAAGCTGCTGGTGGCATGGAGATTCAGCAGGCCAGCTTCATGTTCTTTGTGCAGCTCCCTCCCAACAGCACCTGGAATATAAATGTCAGAGTCTTTGCACTAAGCCCACATGACACCAACCTTACTGTAGCTAGTCAGCACGTGCTTCAGGTAGATGCTAGTGGCTGGCACCAGCTTATCCTAGGGCCTGAGGCTCAGGCTGCCTGTAGCCACGGGCATCTTACTCTGGAGCTGGAACCTGAAAGCCAGATAGCCCAGAGCTCAGTTATCATGAATGACACTGCCTATAGACCTTTTGTGACAGCTCGAGTAAGAGTTGGGGGCAAGCACCGGGTTCGCCGACGAGGCATCGACTGCCACGGAGGATCCAGGATGTGCTGTCGACAAGAATTCTTTGTAGACTTCCGTGAGATTGGCTGGCATGACTGGATCATCCAGCCTGAAGGTTACGCAATGAACTTCTGCACAGGGCAGTGTCCGCTGCATGTGGCAGGCATGCCTGGCATTGCTGCGTCCTTTCACACTGCGGTACTCAATCTTCTCAAAGCCAACACAGCTGCTGGAACTGCTGGAGGGGGCTCGTGCTGTGTGCCCACAGTCCAACAGCCCCTGTCTCTGCTCTACTATGACAGGGACAGCAGCATTGTCAAGACTGACATACCTGACATGGTGGTAGAAGCCTGTGGGTGCAGTTAGTCTGTGTGTGATAATTGCACCCCAAGGTAGGATGGGCAAATATGCCATCACAGAGGTACCCTTTCTCAAGAGGAGGGAATGACCCCATTCCTGCCTTTGTCCATAATGTGGACTGTCTCTCCTCAAGCAGCCTCCAAAATGAGGATCTCTACATTAAGAAGAGTCATGATGCTGTCTTCATGATTGCCAATCTCTGTCCTATGGCATACTCTATCCACCATACCCTTCATGCTCAAACTCACTTCAGTGACTGATCCACCTTAACTATGAGCAAAACCATCTGGTTCCCAGGCAATGGCATGCTTAACTCACACTTAATCATCCCCAGCATCTACTATGTCTCCCTCCCCTTGCCACTTGATGAACCCCACTCCAGGATGAGTTGATTTCACCCCTTCTCCTGATCTTTCTGACCCACAAGAGAATCTCTTTCCTTGGATTCACCAAACATTAAATTACTGTTCTCCAAAGTGACTGTCATCTGCCTCTGTGTCTTAAGGTCCTTCCCTTCTCGCTTGCCCACGTGAACTGCTAATGCTTTCTGCACACCTTCATCCATTCATCATCCTTCTCTACCTTGCTGAGTGCCTTTGGGAGCTGATTCACCTGTACCATATCACTTGAACCTCCCCACCCTGGCTTCCTGTTGAATTTGACTAAAGGGAGACCCAAGCAGAAGACAAAGGAATAAGATAGAATGTATCTTATTCCTGCTTTCCCTTTGCCACGTGCCATGCTTCTGTGCAACTGTGGCTGTGCTGTGTCCCCATATCCTGTTTGCCTCCCCACTTCCATAGCTCTAGCTCTGCTTAGGTTCTGAGATGCTGTCAACACTAGAGGGTCTTGGCTGGGGATTTAGCTCAGTGGCTTAAGCCTGGCAAGCTCAAGGTTGTGAGTTCGATCCCCAGTACCAAAACAAACAAACAAACAAAAAAAAAAACACTAGAGGGTCTTAATGGCTTTCCCCTTTCCTAGTCCCTAGTGCCACAACATCCTTTATTGGTTCCCTTAGCTCTGCCTATATCCTTTGTAAATAATTTCTTCACAAAGTTGTCTGGATGAAGCAGACATAGATAGCTGAGGACTCTTCTGTTTCCTGCCAGGAGCCAAAATGACACCCTAGACAAGACAACACAGAGCCTGCTTCCCTTTCTGCTTTCTTTTCACACAGAGCCCTCAGGGCTGAGATATTGTATCCACCTCGTGTTTCACAACTCTTCCTCCACAGGCTGCCTCCTCTTCTTCCTCAGGCCATCTCCATCCTCCTAGAGTTATCATTTGATGGTCTCATGGCTAATAAAGAACTAGTTTTTCCTGTTCACCTCTTCCCTCTGTACTTGCTCCAACAGATGAGATGGATCAATGATCAATCATCAGGTAAGCTGACACTCTGAGGAAACACATGTAGCAGGAGGCTGAGGTATGCTCACAGCTGCCTGCCAGGACCTCTGGCTCAACCTCTGCCCAACCTCCCAGGGTTCCCTCTAGGAGTCCAGCCTGCCAACTGGAAATGGCAAGAGACACTTAAGTAGAACAGGGAGATGAGGAAGGTCTGGGACAAGGAAAAGGTGGCATTTGCTCTGAGAATGAGTGCTGTTTAATCTTTGCCCCTTTACCTCACCTTTTCCCTTTGGCTGAACCATGGAGTCAATACTGTCTGCAGCCCAAGGCCGAGTTTGCGCAAAGCCCATGTGTTCTTTGGGAAATGTGATGTCTGTATTTGCTCAGCTTGTAACTCCCTCCAGAGGGGGTGAAGAGGTCCTGGAATGGAGAGGCCAAAGGAGAAATTCTGAAAGGGAACGTCCTTTTTTTTTTTTTTTTTGGTACTGGGAATCAAACTCAGGGCCTCACGCTTGCCAGGCAGATGCTGTATCACTGAGCTATTTCCCCAGTTACTGAAAGGAAATTTCCACAGCTACAGGACTTCCTGAGACATGCATAGAAATTATCCCACCTTTGCAGGGCATAGTGGCATGCACCTGTAAACCCAGAACTCGGGAGGCTGAGGGAGGTAGATTGCCATGAGTTTCAGGCTACCTGGGCTACATAATGAATTCAAGATCTATAAATGAGAACCCTTCTTAAAAAAATGAAAAACAACAACAACAACAACAACAAGAATGTTATTTGACATTTGACTTGAGGGCACTTTCATCTAGGGAGAGGCTCTGGTGTCTCTCTCTCTCCTTTCTGCCTGCATCCTCCACTCCACCCCTCTTTGAGACCAAATCTCCTTCCCTCCAACTGTTGCTTCAGTCCCCAGGATGAAGGCTGAGTTAAGACAAACTAAGACACTCATCTTGGGGGCAAAATTTTTAAAGAGAAGGAAAGAATTCAATCAAAGTAAGAAATATTTTAATACAATATTTTTAAACATCAAAATTAATGCAAAAATCCATGGTGAACAGAACAGCATATTTTAAAATAAACATGGGATCCATACTATTCCTTTTCTTTTTTGGCTCTGCTTTTTGAAAAAAGGGAAAGAGCTGGTTTGTCTTCTTTGAAACATTTTCTTCCTGAGCTTCTGAGCTTATCTGTAGACTCCTTCAGGGTGTTCTCATTGGGATGAGATAAGTACTTCCACCTCTTCCACTTCCTTACCGACCCCCAAGCTTGTCACCACCACCACCCAGCCCCCAGTCAGGTTGATGGTGGGGCGGCAGTGAGGCAGATGGCTGGGGTATTTATAAACCGGGAGCTCTTCTTGGGAGAAGTGACTAAGATGCTGAGAGCGTATTTATAGCTGAGTTCTGACGTAAGTGTCAGTGGGGAGGTAGGACCAGGCCAGGCACAGCAGCGAGGGGGTGGGAAGAGCTGGAAATTGGGGGCACCTGACAGAGAGGGTATGGAGCGGTGGGATCAGTGACTCCCACAGCCATTTCTTGCTACTGCCCCTGACTGTCTCCTGGCACCAACGAGTAAGCCTTCTAGGTACCACCACTGGCAGATACCTCCACTTCTCAGTTTTATGGTCCAGAATCCACGGCTGGAGGGCTGTCTTTCACCTGGGATCTATGATCTGGGGAGAATACTGACCAGAGGGCTGGGATATGGTTCAGGGCCTGGGGTGAAATGCAGGGTGGACAGGCGTGTCTAAGAGTTTCACTGACCCTTCTGCTTCCTTCCCACCACGCGGCACCCTGAGTTTCTAGGAAGAGCTTGGCACTGTCACCAAGCTCCAGTGCCACGTGTCAGTGTGATGAGATCTAACACCAAAGGTGGAAGTGACACAGTCTTGAGAACAGTTTCCCTTCTCTAGCAGTGGTGACAGGGAACAGCAGAGGAACCAGCTCCTCCCTGACTCCTGTGGGGGAGGCAGGGTCCCCACAGTGAGAGAGTGAGGTACACTCTCGTCTCCCCATTCCCTAGGGAGCCTCTTCCTGTCTCTGGGAAGTTCTGGTCAGCTGTAAACCAGCTGCTGTCCAGTGGCACTGGTCTGCCACATGGTGGACACTGGTGGTACTGAAGCCCAGTCCTCAGGGTGACCCACCTACCTGGCTCCAGGTCTAGTGCTCTCTTGACAGCCCCAGCAACTAAACAGGGAAAAGATGAATAAGTGACATAGGGACACATTTCTAAATCACACTCTTTCCCCACAGCTTTCTCCTTAACACTTTCTCTAGCTTCTTTAAGAAACTGGGCCATAAGGGAAAAAAAAAAAAAAAAAAGCTAGCCTGAGGCCCATCCACTTCCTGTTCCCATTAAAGTCAGTAAGGGCCAAAGACCATGGCATATACCAATAGTTCCAGCTTCTCGGGAGGCTGAGGCAGTAGTAGGATTGCTTGAACCCAGGTGTTTAGTGCATGAGAAAGGATGGTAAGTAGGTAAGGAGGGTTGAGACTGGGGATTAAGTTTTCTGCTTCATTCTTAAAAGCCCCTCCCACTTCTTAAACTTCATTGACAGAGGCTGGCAGGCATCACTTCTAGGATGGTTCTCATTTAGGCAATTCTTACAATGCCTTGAAACAGAAGGGCCTCCCAAGTGGCATGCCCTCCTGCCAGCCTGGAGAGCTGAACTCTGCCCTGCTGTAAGATTGCATCAGTCCTACCTCCACCCTCTGGGTTTCCCCAGACATCACAGTAGCACGTCCCCAGCTCTTGCTCTGGCCCTCCTCCACATTGCACTCCAGTCCAATTGGACTCTGGGCAGCCAGCACAGGCAGGGACAAGGGGTGACTTCTGTGTTCTGTGGCACTGCCACCTTGGCCTGAGCAAAAGGACTCCACTCTCTTACCACCACCACCCAGCCTCTTACCCCTAGCCTAGCCCCCATGTTAGAAATAAAGAGACCACAATTCTCCTTCTGGTGCAAAGGCTGCAGAGAACTGACCATTGGAACCCACAGCTGTCTTATGGAAACTGCTGCAGCAGGATGGTTGGGCAAGCTAGACAGACTGAATACTGGGGGAAACTGCCCTTCCCCACCTGGCACATATGGAGTCCCTCCTCTGAGTCCCAGACCTTGAGAACTGAGCATGTGAAATCATCCCCTTTCTTGCATCATGTATGTCCACATTGCTGCCCCCTTACCCCTACCTCAAGCCACCAAAGGCAGATGGTGAAACCCGAGCTGAGGGGGGACCTCCACCCCTGCAGGGGCCTGATGGGCAGCACAGCTGGCCAATCCCAAGGCTCAGTGGGTAGGTCCGCTGGGTGACTACTAGATGGGGGAGTCCCAGGCAGTTGGCTCTAAAGGGGCCCCAGGTCAGTAGCCAGTCATGAACTCTGAGAGTCAAACCTAGCTACCTATCGGACAATCCACTTTCAGCTTTCCTGGGTCCTGGGCCATAGAAGTGGCCTTACCCTTTGTTGAAGGTAGCTGTGGCACTGACATCTGCCACTGCTGTGCCTACATTGGCTCCAATGCAATCCAGTTCTATAGAAGAGAAACTGCTATCTTTGTCTCCTGACCCAGGACCATCCACCAGGAGCATGGGACTCCCTAATGTCCAGCTCTGGCTGATTCTGCTGTGGGCACTGGTGTGGGTACAGGGCACAGGATCTGCATGCCCATCCTGTGAGAGCCCAGCACTGGCACTTCAAGCAGAACAAAGTCTGATGCTGGAGCTAGCAAAACAACAAATTCTCAAGGGGCTGCACCTGACCAGTCGTCCCAGAATAACTCATCCTCCAACCCAGGCAGCACTGACCAGAGCCCTCCAGAGACTGCAATCTGGGACTGTGGCTCCGATGAAGGGGGAAGAGGTCATCAGTTTTGCTACCATCACAGGTGGGTGAGAAGATAGGCAGGAAGCAGATGGGAAAAGGAGGGAAAACAGGGCCTGACAGGAGGTTGAGGGAGTGGGGTGTGGCAGGAGAAGGAGGAGCTGGGCAGAGAATGGTTGCAAGAACACAGACAGCCTCTGTTTTTTCTAAAGCTGGGTGTGAGGGAGATCAGTTGGAGGCTTGGGGAGTTACAAAGAGAGCTTCATCTCTGCTCACATTTCTCTGTTTTTGCTGTCTTTCTGGTAGAGGCCTCCACTTCAACCTGCAGCTCCATGCTCACTTTCCAGCTGTCCACTCTCCAGTACCGTCACCTATACCATTCCCGCCTCTGGCTGTATGTTCTCCCCACCCCTTCTGGCACTCTTCACCTGAGGATCTTTCAATGGGTCCCAGGGAGGAGGCGCAGAGGGTCGTTTGCCCTCCTGGCTGAGCACCAAATAAATGCTCCTGGCTGGCATGCTTTGATTCTGCCCTCTGGTGGCTTGAGAGGTGAACAGTCTGGTATTGTGAAACTCCAGTTGGACTGTAGATCTCTAGAAGACAACAGCACAGCTGCTACTGGACAACTGAGGCAGCTCCTGGACACAGCAGGACACCACCGTCCCTTCCTGGAGCTTAAGATTCAAGCTTATGAGCCTGGAGCAGGTCGGACCAGGAGGAGGACTCCCACCTGTGAGCCTGAGACTCCCTTATGTTGTAGGCGAGACTATTATGTAGACTTCCAAGAACTTGGATGGCGGGACTGGATCCTGCAGCCAGAGGGGTACCAACTGAATTACTGCAGTGGAAAGTGCCCTCCCCATCTGGCTGGCAGCCCTGGGATTGCTGCCTCCTTCCATTCTGCAGTCTTCAACCTCCTCAAAGCCAACAATCCTTGGCCTGCAGGTGCCTCCTGCTGTGTACCCACTGCCAGAAGGCCTCTCTCTCTTCTCTATCTTGACCATAATGGCAATGTGGTCAAGAAGGATGTGCCAGACATGGTAGTGGAAGCTTGTGGCTGCAGCTAGCAAGAGCAGCTAGGGGTTTAGAGTGAAGAGATCAAGTTGGGGGTTCCTAGGTAAAAGATATCTGTGTCTGTAGGCATCAGATTTTCTGATCCATACCCCCATTCAATAAGCTGCCTGGCAGTATGACCAGGTTGACCCCTCTGAGTCCCAGTGGGCACTTTCTTGTCCTAGATATTGGCCTATGTCAGGCTGGTTGATGTATGGAGTGATGGGTAAACTGTTTCTGGTAAGGCGATGATTTCCTATCCTAATCCCTGAGAGAGAATGACAGGGGCTGGTGGGGGAAGTAGGGAAGAAGGCAGAGAAAAATTAGTCTCTTCCAAGAACTGAAAATCCTCAAGTAAAAGAAGAAGAAAGCAGAAGGCCCAGAAGGCTTGGAATGGGGCAAAGAGGCTGGCAGAGGATAGGGACTGTTGAGGGCTTCAATTTGGGTTTTTTGTTTGTTTTGTGTTGTTTTGTTTTAGAGACAAGATCTATTAGCTCAGGCTTGCCTCAAAAGCTTGATCTTCCTGCCTCAGCCTCTCAAATGCTAAGATGGGTACAGAGCCTAAAAAGCCTGATTTTTCTCTGGGGGACACAGAACCACTGGGAAGACAAACATTTATAGTTTCCTAATAAAAATAAGAAAGAAAATCAACAAGCGTGCATCATTAAGAAAGGTTGAAGTGATGATCCACAGCAATGGCTCTCAAATATGATCTGTAGCCTTCTGGTAGATCCCTGAGGTCCTTACAGGAGTTTCTACAGGTCAAAAGCATTTTCATCATAACATTAAGATGTTACTTGCTCATCATCTCAACATTATACAGTAAAGTCTTCCAGTGTGACATGTGATTACATCATCTCTCTGACATCACTGTTAATGGAATGTGAACTTGTATATTCTTGTTGTAATTTTTTGTTTTAATTTCTAACATGATGAATTGGTATATACAAGATACATGGGGGAGGGGAATATAGCTCAGTGGCATAAGCTTGGCAAGTTTGAGGTTGTGAATTTGATCCTGGGTACCAAAAAAAAAAAAAAAAAGACACATGAGAGAAAAAAGTTTAGTAATTTTAAACAATATAGTGAAGTCTTGAATTTAAGAATTATCAACCTCTCCTGGGCATGGTGGCACATGCCTGTAATCCCAGCATTTGGAAGGCCAAAGCAGGAGGACTGCTGTGAGTCTGAAGCTAGCCTGGGCTCCACAGTGACTTCAAGGCCAGCATGGATTACATAGTGTGACCATGTCTTAAGAAAACAAACAAACAAAAGAATTACTAGTTTATATCATGCTCAAAAAGAGCTTTTCTGGAAAGTGGGGCAAGTGGCTGAACAGAAACATGTAAGAAACATACACAGGATCCCTTCTTTTTCATTAACTGGGCCTGACGGAATGGGTCCCTGAGCTTCTCAGTATAACTGGTCGGGGTCAGTCATGTGGGGATGTAGGCTCAAATAAGGCTCATAGCTGCCCCATCCCGTAGTCACTACCTGTATTTCTAAGGCCCCAGATCTGTCCTTAGCTTCATCTTTCCCCTTCTGATCTTCAAAGTGAGCAGTTAACCTGCTGACCTTCCAGGCCCGAAGAAGTATCATTAGAAGTAAAGTGAGGGTGTGGGAGGTCTGGGTGAGAGGTGACAGAAAGGGAAAGGGACTATTTTCTCTCACCATCCTCTCTCATTTCTTTTTCTTTTTTCTTTTTTAATCGGTACCAGGGATCGAACTCACGACTGCCTGCTTGCAAGGCAGGCGCTTATGCCGCTGAGCTAAATCCCCAGCCCCCTCTCTCATTTCTTAGAAAGGTCAGAGACTGAAATAGTTGCCCTCCCCCTGCATCTGGTCACCATGGCAACAGAAATCCAAAGAGAAAGTGTACCCCTCCTGCACTACTACTGACTTCTGGCAGCCTCCTCGAGTGTACCCCTCAGCTTAGTTGGGCTCATGCTTTCTCCTCCCTGGGATCCTACCTGAGGAACTTCTCTGGGTTCCTTCTTCAGCTCCCTGGTCTCTTGCATGCAGACTCCAAGAAGGTGTCATGTGTCAGGACCGCCAGCAGAGGGAGCAAAAAGCCTTAAAGAGCAGAAAAGGCAAACTAGAGAGGTGTGGAGGTGGCCTCAGAAAGAGCCGGTTTCGCGGGAAGAGTGCTTCAGACTCACGTTTTCTAAGTGACCTTGTGAACACTCCACCCTATACTCAGAGCTCTTGTCTGTGCTTCTCGTTTTTGCTTTGTAGACTTTCCTCCACGCCACTAACCCCTGAATTCAGTTTGGCCAAACCCCGCCTCTGTGCCAACTAAATTCCATCCAAAGGGAGAGGCTGGCCAGTAAATCAGAGTGATGGAAGCTCAGTTAATGCCAGTCAAAGTTGACGACCCTGCTTTCAATGTTACGTTTCTCAAGTGAACTTCTCCCACTCCCTTCCTCGCCCCTAAGTATTTTGGTTGAGGGCCTCTTCGTGGATGGCTCTGGTTAAGGGCCTCTTCGCGGATGGCCGATCCAGGGAACTCCATCCCGGGATTTACTGCCCACCAACACAGCGTGTTGGGGGGGTAGGCAGTATAGAGTCCCTCAAGGGAGGGGGTGGATCCTGGGGGTCCTGGGGGTGCAATAAGCCCGGCACCCCCTCTCTCGCTTCCAGCTACCCCACCTTATCCTCCAGTACGGTCCGAGGGAGGGAAATAGGTGGGAGGTGAGGGGCGAGCGGGAAGAGCGGCGACGCGCCAAGCGGCCAGAGCGAGAAAAAGTTTTTGCAAAAGGAAAAAAAAGTTAGCGCTTCTCGCGGGTGGTCCCGGCTTGCGGCCCGGCGGGCTGGGCCGGCGGGAGGGCTGGGGGCCAGGTTGGGGGGGTGGGGTGGCACTGAGGCTGCTTGCTGCGGCCCCGTCTGCCCCCCCTCCCCACTGCACACCCCCCAGCCCAGACTCCAGCCCTGGACCGCGCATCCCGAGCCCTGCGCCCAGACAGAGGTGAGAAGGGGGGCGGGCGGGGGACCACCTGGGAGTGGTGGGGGAGGGGGACATAGGGGATGCTCCGCTGCGCGGGACGCATCCTAGCTCGGAGGGAGACCTGGGGCTCAGGAAAAATGGGGTGGGAGACAATGGGCGAGATATTAGAAAGTTTGGACAATTTTTTCATTGGCGACTTCTTTTCATTGTATCTCTTATTTTTCTTCTGACAGTCTGTGTGTCTGTCTCAGGCAATCGTGGGTCTCTTTGTCTCCACTTCTCCCATGCATTAGAACATCGCCTTTTCCTGAGCTTGGGATGTAGAAGCTATTGGGATGGCCCGCTGGAGGTCTTCGTAGTAGACAGGGAACTCCAGGTGCGGCTCTGAACGCGGGGCAAGAAGACGTCAGTGGCTGAGAGGAGGGGACCTACCGCCAAAGGGGGAAATTTAGGTGGGGTGGAGACCGGGTCTGTGAGAGGCAATAACATCACTGGAGACCGTTTGGGCTTGGGCTCCTGACCTGTCTCGTGACAGATGTGCCCGCGGATGCCTGCGATTTGGAGGATAGAAGTGCACTCGGGACTAGGAAGAGGGCTGGAGGGGCTGTTCAAGGTGCAGGTTAGGCCTTAGAAAAACTCCAAGGAATCTGGGACTCCTGAGCCCCAAGAACCGGGGAATTATAGAGGAGTAGGGGAGACCTTGTCTTGACCCTCTGACCTCAGGACCACCAGGGCAGCTGGAGCCAGCCGCAGGGAGACCCCTACTGGGGCTGAGAGGGACCACTGGCCATTGCCTGCCTGTGTATCCCGTTGGCCCCCCGCCCAAACGGGAGCTGAAGACCGAGGCCCCTCCTCTGGTTTAGACCACCCTGCCTGCCCTTGCTCCCCTCTCTGAAGCTTCTTTCAGGCCCCATGACCCCGAAACAATCAGCCCTGGGCAGCTAGCTTTTGGAACTGAATTAGGGAAAGGAGACTCCGTAGAGACTGAGGGTTTTAGGGGACTGGAGAACTGGGGTCTTTATAAGGTAGTTCATTCTATCCAGTATGGGGACAAGGCTGGGAGGCTTCCTTGGGGAGACGTGAGGACCGGAATGAGGGTGGTTTTCCCTAGGGGGCGGAGTCCAGAGACGACCCCCCCCATTATCTCGGCGGCATCCCCGTGCGGCGACTCAAACCCCGCCCTTGACGTCACTGGGGGTTCCCGGGGGTCTGGCGGGGTTAACCCTTAGGAAGCTGGCTAGGATACCCAGAAACCTGAGATGTCTTCCTCCTTCTAGTGTACACCTTATTTTATTCACCCAGGCACTTTCTTTCCCTATAGTTTCTGAATTCTTTCCACCCCCACCATCGGGACTCCCACTTTCCAACAGAGGCCCTCAGGGCGCCAACGCCTGCTCTCTGGGTGCGCTGGGAGCCGGAGGAGGAGGAGGAGGGAAGAATGTGCCCCGCCCCTCACCCCCCGACTACGGCTCGCTCGACTGGGCTCCGGAGCGGGCGGGGGAAGCGCAGCAGTCTGCAGCCAGGGCCTGCGGCGGCGACTTGGGTGGGCCGAAGAGGCACGGGGGCGGGGAAGGCGGGACCGGGAGGGGGCGGGGCCGGCTCCTGGGAGTTGGGGAGCGAGGGTACCGGGAGGACTCTAGAAAATAAGAAGATACCAAAGATGACTCAGGGCTCCGGTAGGGGAACCCTAGGCCCTCTTGCTTCATCCCGCACTCTCTTACCCATCCCCGAAAAAGTTCGCTGGAGCTGGAAAGTTAGCGATATTTTCCTTTTACTAGTGTGAAGGGGAGACGTGGGTGGGCTGTGGCACGCGTAGGCGAAGAGGGATGTCGCCCCATTTCCATCGCGGCTCCTAGCGGCGGCCGGGCAGCGGGGCAGGACGGTAACAGAGTGTACACTTTTGGGGGCGTCTCTAGTGTTTGGGGGTTCGTGTGCGAGTCCTTTTCCCTGGGTGAGTCATAGAGGAAGAAGGCGGGAGGAGTGCCCCCTCAGCCAGCTGCCAGCCAGCTGTGGCCCCCCCCATATTAGCGCCAAGGTCGAGTTGGGAGGTCTTGGATGCAGGATCCAGATCTCAGTGGAAAAGGAGTTAGGGAGGGTACAACCCAGGATGCGGGGTTCGGGCTGGGTCGTAGGATACGGGTTCCGCTCCCCATTTTACCCCGCCCTCACCCTAAACCCCAGAGTCCCGGGATCACCCACCGCGCCGGCCGGCCCGCTCCCGGTCCTTCTCCACCCCACCCCGCCCCACCCCACCCTCGCTCCCGGGAGACCAGAAAACCCGGGATGGAGTACGAACTGGAGTTTGAGAAGAGCAGCACCTTTTCCTTCCTTTACTCCTTTCTAATGGATGATGACTTTTTCATTGTCTTAAAGCCTTCCCTAACTGTACTTTTCCTGTTCCTTCAAAACAGACCAAAAGGACTAGGTAGGCTAAGATCCAGACCACCCCAGAATGACATCAACTTCCATCCTTTCTACCCAGTAGGCCCATAGGCTCCCCTCAGAAACTTTACTGTTACACATCATTTTTTGTTTAAAAGAAGAAAGGATAGATAGATCCTTTCCGATCTTTCCCGACCCCCACCCCCCACCCCCGCGCCAGCCTCTGTCTGGACTGTGTTGAAGGCTCCCTCTGCTGAACATTGAAGAAATAGCAGACAGGCTGTCCCTGGGCTGGGGCAAGAGGAAAGGAACTCACACTGAGCCTCCCAGGGCATGAAGTCAGACGCCGCCCCCCACTAAAGTTAACCCAGCCCATTCTACCTTGCAGCCGGCTCATGGTCAGTGCAAGAAGTAGGGTGCCCATGGCACCACAGTCGCCCGGCTCATATGGCTAGTTAACATCTTTTTCTACACACACACACACACACACACACACACACACACAGATCACCCAGGCAAAGCTCCTCCCCAGCTCCTAGAAAGATCCCTTAAGACTGGCTGAATGTGGTGTCATAGTCTTGTAGGCCCAGCACTCTGAGGATGAGGCAGGAGAACAAGTTCAAGCTCAGCCTGGGCAACTTAGTCAAACCTTGTTTCAAAAAAATTTTTAAATGGGGTGTGTAGGTGGTAGGTGTGCTGGGGATATAGTTCATTGTGAAGGTTCTGGGTTTGATTGTCAGTACTAACAAAACAAAACAAAGAGACCCAAGCCTACAAGACTGCCTCTACCTCTTTGAGATATTTGTCCTACTCTATTTCTCTGAGTGATGGTCTTTGCAACTTGATTCTCATAGCTGATGTCCTAGAGAGGTTGGTGGCACAGGGGACATGATGGCCAGGACTGTGCCTTAGATTGTCACCTGGTCTTCCCTATTTCCCTCCACCTTTATGACCTGTAGACCTGCTTTCCCCTTCTGCAGCATCCATACACACTCTTCTGAGACGCCATGTTCAACTCCATGACCCCACCACCAGTCAGTAGCTATGGTGAGCCATGCTGTCTCCGACCCCTCCCCAGCCAAGGGACCCCCAGCATGGGGACAGAAGGTAGGTGCATTTACCAGTCCCTGGGTTTTAAAGATTTGCAGATCTCTCACCCAATTCCATTCCTACCCAAGCTGGTTTCCTATCTATAAGAGGATTTGTGGTCCCATGTCATGCAGCCTTGAACTTCGGGATCAGGTCTTGCTTGAGGTTTCAAGGTGAGGCCTAGGTAGCCTCCATTCCCATCCCCCACTCTAGCCATCTCTCTTTTCTAGGACTATCTGGTCTGCCCTTCTGCCAACAGGCCAACATCGTGTCCAGCCCCCATAGTTATGGGCCAGCCAGAGAAACCAACAGCTGCACTGAGGGTGAGGCCCCAAGCATTCCCTCTTTTATCTCTGCCCCTCTGGGATTTGTTCTGAAGAAGAAAGTGGGAGGGAAGGGATTTAATTTGGAGGAGGAAAGGCTCAGAGATGTAAGGGGCAGGGAATAATGAAGAGGCCACAGATGAGATTAGTAGGACAAGGCAAAATCAAGTATCATTTTTGCTGAGGGTCAGGACCCACAGACAGGGTGCATAGAGGCATGGTCCTTTATCTTATCTCCTATGTGTCCAGGGCCACTCTTTCCTCCTCCCCGGAGTGCAGTCAAGCTGACCAAGAAGCGGGCACTTTCCATCTCACCTCTGTCAGATGCCAGCCTGGACCTGCAGACAGTCATCCGCACCTCACCCAGCTCCCTTGTGGCCTTTATCAACTCACGCTGCACATCTCCAGGAGGCTCCTATGGCCATCTCTCCATTGGCACCATGAGGTGCAGGCAGCCCTAGACTTAGCAGCCCCTAAACTCCCTACTGAAACGTATTAAAAGCCTTAAGCCTGCCAAAGCCCCAGCCCAGTTTGAATCCTTATCACTTCAAAGGCATTGCAACTCTCCTCAGACCTTCCCTGGGACTGCCTCCGCCAAGCATCATATCAAGTCTTCCAGAAGCCCTGCAGATAGTCCAAGGATTCATGACTCTCATAGTTTTCACTAACTGTCACCTCTTTTCCTCAGCCCATCTCTGGGATTTCCAGCCCAGATGAATCACCAGAAAGGGACCTCATCTTTTGGGGTCCAGCCCTGTGGTCCTCACGACTCTACCCGGGTTGGGATGATGCCACATCCTCAGTCCCGGGGGCCCCTCCCAACTTGCCAGGTGAGAGCCCCTATTTTGCTATCCAGTTTCCCCCAGCTCAGCCTAGATGAGTTCAGGAAAAAGGTCTAGGGAGTACAGGAGGTGTAGTTTTTGGTACCAGGAAACTAGAGACATGGGTACTGTGGGTTTGCTCCTTGGGGTTGACTCAGACTCTTACAGGTGAGATCTCATGTTTTGTCTAGACCATATGCCAGTACAGTCTGAGGAGGATGTTCCTTCCACAGCTAGGGCGGGGCACTTGGGGCAGAAAGACCTGGCTGGTTTCCTCTTCCTTTTGCCTATTTCTGCCCTCATCACTTTCACCTCTCTCCTGGGGAAGCTGAAGTCAGAATTGGACTTGCTGGTTGGCAAGTGCCAGGAGGAATCCTTGGAAGGGGATATGTCCAGCCCCAACTCCACGGGCACACAGGTAAGGGAACAGGTGGGACCTTACCTCTGGGACCTGGGAAGAATAAAAGCTGTGACCCTAAAATTGCCTCTCCTGCCCTAGGATCCTCTACTGGGGATGTTGGATGGGCGGGAAGACCTGGAGAGGGAAGAGAAGCCTGAGCCTGAGTCTGTGTATGAGACTGACTGCCGCTGGGATGGCTGCAGCCAAGAATTTGACTCCCAAGAGCAGCTGGTGCACGTGAGCCCCAGGGGGTAACAGGAGTGGCTGGCTGGACCCCATAGGAGACCCTGAGTGGGACATTGTAGAGTTTGTGGAGGGCAAGAGTCTGAGGATAGTGAAATCAGACTAACTGGAATTCTCTGGAGGGTAGGCAAAAGCTCAGAAAGCTATAGGTTTGCTTTACAGAGTTGAGACCCCAAGATGTGAGATACATGTTTCTACCCCCATGAGACAGAGCTGAAAGGAGGAATAGGGGAACCAGGGGCTTTCTGCTCTGGGTTTGCAGGGATGGGGGAACCTAGGAGAGCCTTTTCATCTTCTCCTTCAGCACATCAACAGTGAGCACATCCATGGAGAACGGAAAGAGTTTGTGTGCCACTGGGGGGGCTGCTCCAGGGAACTGAGGCCCTTCAAAGCCCAGTACATGCTGGTGGTGCACATGCGCAGACACACAGGCGAGAAGCCACACAAGTGCACGGTGAGACACCTGTTCCCAAGCCCAGAGTTCCTCCTTAAATTGGCTCTCCATCAAGGTAGGATCCAAAGCAGACTTTTCTGTTCATAGGTCCTTTGCTCTATAAAAAAAAAATATTAAAATGCTGGGCATAGTGAAATATTAAAAATAATACTAGAGGCTGAAGCAGGAGGGTTGTGCATAGTTCAAGGCCAGACTTGACCCTTTCTCAAAAAAAGGACAGAATTGATGGCACACACCTATAATCCCAGCACTCTGAGAGGCTGAGGCAGGAGGATCAGAAATTTGAGCCCAGCCTGGACAATTTAGCAACTTAGTAAGACCCTGTCTCAAAATAAAATTAAAGATGGCTTAGAATGTAGCTTAGTGTAAAGCCACTGGGTTCAATGCTCAGTACTGCAATAACAAAATCTTATTTATGACTGCATGAGTCATTTAAAAGATGAGCATATTAATATCTATTGACACATTTCCTTGGACCTAAAAGTTCATCTTTTGTTCTTGATTTTAAAATAAACTAAGGGCTGGGGCTATAGCTCAGCAGCACAGCACCTGCTTGGCAAGCACGAGGCCCTGCGTTTGACTCTTGGTTCACCCTCTCCCAAATTTAAAACATGTTTGTGGGGTCCTTACTGTATCACGCGTCCCCAGTACCCTGCCTTCTACTCTGCACAGTAGATAAGTCTTACATCGAGGTCACAAGACTTTTCTCAGGTGACCCTATTCTCAACCAGTCTAAGATTCACAGGTAAAGAAACCTGCTCTGGCCTGATCAATAGGTACTCACTTCCTAGCGCCACACTCCTGCTAGTAGAGAGCCTCTAGCTCCTTCTCTCTTCCACTTCCTTCTTCCTTGTTCCCTAATTTCGAGAGTTCCCCCGAGCCCCAGTGCCCTCCCATGTTGATTTATATTTTATGATATGTGTCTCTTTTGAGATTTAGGGCTCCTTTATTCTCCATGTACATCTGCCTGAGAGCTGCCATTTGCCTCATCTGTGTCCCCTAGTTTGAAGGGTGTCGCAAGTCATACTCACGCCTTGAGAATCTGAAGACACATCTGCGGTCACACACGGGTGAGAAGCCATACATGTGTGAGCACGAGGGCTGCAGTAAAGCCTTCAGCAATGCCAGCGACCGTGCCAAGCACCAGAATCGGACTCATTCCAATGAGGTGAATGCCCCAACTAAGAGATCCTTCCCACTTGAGAAGCCACCTACTGGGGAGATTCCCCCATAGGAAATCCCATAGCACCCACTCCACAGAGGTGAGTCCCCCCACTTATATAATTCATCCAGAGTTGGCCTTTCTGAAACCAAAAATTGCCACTTACCATTAACAAGCCAGGGCCTAATTTAAAACAGACCTGGTCTAGTGTAGACCCCTGATCCCTTTGACCTCGGAATTTATGAGGCCCCATAGCCATCTTTATCGTTCCTAGGCCTGGGTTATCAGTTTTCCTAATTCTCCCTTAAGCCTCTCGTACTTGACTCCCCCCACCTTAATCCTTTGGATGCTGTGCCCCCACCTTCCTGATTCATTGTCACCTTCCCCCACTCCTCCAGCATTCTTTCCCTTTGATCCCTTGGCCTTCTGTCTCCTCTCCCCACTCTGCAGAAGCCTTATGTATGTAAGCTCCCTGGCTGCACCAAACGCTACACAGACCCCAGCTCATTGCGAAAACATGTCAAGACAGTGCATGGTCCTGATGCCCATGTGACCAAGCGGCATCGAGGGGATGGGCCATTGCCCCGGGGACCATCCCTTTGTACAGTGGAGCCCAAGAGGGAGCGAGAAGGAGGCCCCATCAGGGAAGAGAGCAGACTAACTGTGCCAGAGGGTGCCATGGTGAGCCAGCACGACAGTGTTGCTGCTTTGTTTCCCCAGCCTGCTCAGCTGACATCTTTCTAGCCCCTTCCTAACCGTCCTCTCCTATGTAAGTTGCTCTCTTCTGTGGCCAGTCTGCCTGTTTCTTGTCCCAGTGTTACTTCTTGGCCAACTCAAAATCTTAGGCTTTCGAGTTGTGAATTACTTAATGGACTCAACAAACGTACTTTTCATTAGCACTTAATATATTTTCCAAGGTTTCTTTCTTTCTCTCTCTCTCTTTTTTTTTTTTTTTGAGGTAGGATCTTGCTATGTAGTTTAGGTTGGCCTTCAATGCAAAATGATCCTACTGTCTCAGCCTCCCAAGTGCTGAGATTATAGGTGTGCACCACTATGCCCAGTTTGTTTCAAGCTTTTAACATGCAAAATGTCATATATTTCTCATAACAACTTCATAAGAAAGGAGCTTACTCCCATTTTCAGCTGAGAAAACACAGGTATAAAGAAATTGCCCCCAACTATAGGACTGGGTAAGAATTTGTGGCCTGGTAGTCTATGCTCCAGCCTGGGCTCTTTGAAAACATCTCTCTTCTGGTTTGTTCCTGTCTCTCTCACCTGCTTAGCCTCTTCTACACTTGTTATGGTTCCTTTCAGCCCCAGCAGTCACTGGGACACCGCTCACCAAGTTGCAGGGCTGGGGGGAGGAGCAAGGGTGCCACCCTCCGTCCTCATCTTCCCCACAGAAGCCACAGCCAAGCCCTGGGACACAGTCTTCCTGCAGCAGCGACCACTCCCCAGCAGGCAGTGCAGCCAATACAGACAGTGGCGTGGAAATGACAGGCAATGCAGGGGGCAGCACTGAGGACCTGTCCAGCTTAGATGAAGGCCCTTGCATTGCCAGCACTGGACTTTCTACTCTACGCCGCCTTGAGAACCTCAGACTGGACCAGTTGCATCAACTCCGGCCAGTAGGGCATCGGGGTCTCAAACTGCCCAGCTTGACCCAAACTGGTGAGATCTGGGTATGGGAAGTGTTGCTGCCTGAGATCTGGACCTGCCCTGAGGGTGGGAGGAGGAAGTCACCCTTTCAGGGCTGCCATATGGCACCTTTGAACAATAAGAAAAAGGTCCCCTTCCTCAAGGCACTTTTCTTCTCATCTGTCAGAAAGTTGTAGTATACAATTACACACAGTCAAGATGGCGGATTGATAAGTAGCAAGGTAAAGAACCTCTCTGAGAGACACAGCTCAGATGATAGAATTTAACAGCGTGGAGAAGACCAGACAAAAGGTGAGGGATTCTCACGACCCAAGAAGAAACTAAGGAATAAGAAGAAAAAAAAAAAAATAGAAAGAAAAGAAAAACAAACACACAGTTTGTGATGGATGCTGTCCCCTAGAATTGTAGTATATAACCTATATGGCTGTTCAGAGCAGCCCTGAATCCCTGGTGACCCAGAAGCAGAATAAACATGAGAGAGAAGGAGGAGACAGAACTGAGTAGTTAGGGTTTAATAGCCTAGGACAAGACTGTTCCATGAGAGAGGCAAAGGTTTGAGTCAGGGAACCCCTAACTACCCTACCTGTTCTCTCTGTCACTTACAGGCACCCCTGCATCCCGCCGACTGGGCCCCTCTGTCTCTCTTGACCGCCGGAGCAGCAGCTCAAGCAGCATCAGCTCTGCCTATACTGTCAGCCGTCGCTCCTCCCTCGCCTCTCCTTTCCCTCCTGGCTCTCCACCTGAGAATGGGGCATCTTCCCTGCCTGGCCTCACGTCTGCCCAGCACTACCTGCTCCGGGCAAGATATGCTTCAGCTAGGCCAGGTGGTACCCCACCCACCACAGCACCCAGCCTGGATCGGATGGGGAGTCTTCCTGTACCTCCTTGGAGAAGCCGACCTGAGTATCCAGGATACAACCCCAATGCAGGGGTCACCCGGAGGGCCAGTGATCCAGCCCGGGCTGCTGACCGCCCTGCTCCTGCCAGAGTCCAGAGGTTCAAGAGTCTGGGCTGTGTCCACACACCCCCTTCTGTAGCAGGGGGAGGATGGAATTTTGAACCCCATGTTCCAACCTCTGTCTATTCACCACAGCCTGCCAGCATCACTGAGAATGTCACCATGGATACCAGAGGGCTACAGGAGGAGCCAGAAGTTGGGACTTCTGTTATGGGCAGTGGCCTGAACCCTTATATGGGCTTCTCATCTGCTGATACTCTGGGATATGGGGGAACTGAAGGATCAGCAACTGAGCCATATGGAGCTAGGGGTCCAGGTTCTCTGCCTCTTGGGCCTGGCCCACCCACCAACTACGGCCCTAGTCCCTGTCCCCAACAGGTCTCCTATCCTGGCCATACCCCAGAAACATGGGGTGAGCATCCTTCCCACTCTGGGCTGTACCCAGGCCCCAAGGTCACAGGTGGAGCCTATAGCCAGTGTCCTCGACTTGAACATTATGGACAAGTGCAGGTTAAGCCGGAACAAGGGTGCCCAATGGGGTCTGACACCACAGGACTGGCACCTTCCCTCAATGCACACCCCAGTGAGGAACACCCATGCCCACAGCCGCCATTCTCCCACTATCCCCAGCCTCCTCCCCCTCAATATCCCCAGACAGGCTCTTACCCTCAGCCACCTCCTGATTATCTCCCTTCAGAATCCAGGACTGGCCTGGATTTTGATTCCCCTGCCCATTCTACGGGACAGTTCAAGGCCCAGCTAGTGTGTAATTATGTTCAGTCTCAGCAGGAACTGCTCTGGGAGGGTGCAGGCAGGGGAGAGGCCCCAGTCCAGGAACTTCCCTACCAGAATCCTAAGTTTATGGGGAGTTCCCAGGTTAGCCCAAGCCCTGCCAAAGCCCCAGTGCCCACATATGGACCTGGATTTACCCCCAACTTGCCCAATAACAAATCAGGTTCCTACCCTACCCCTTCACCATGCCATGAAAATTTTGCAGTGGGGGCAAATAGGGCATCCCATAGGGCAGTGGCACCACCCCGGCTTCTGCCTCCATTGCCTACCTGCTATGGTCCCCTCAAGGCAGGAGGTGCTAACCCCAGCTGTGGTCATCCCGAGGTGGGCCGGCTGGGTGGGGGTCCTGCCTTGTACCCTCCTCCAGAAGGGCAGGTGTATAACCCCCTGGACTCTCTTGATCTTGACAACACTCAGCTGGACTTTGTGGCAATTCTGGATGAGACCCAGGGGTTGAGTCCTAACCCTTCCCATGATCAGGGTGATACCTCTGAACATACCCCATCTCCCTCTGGGCCTCCCAACATGGCTGTGGGCAACATGAGTGTTTTACTAGGATCCCTACCTGGGGAGACACAATTCCTCAACTCTAGTGCCTGAAGGGCAAGGAATCCAGTCCATTGGATCTCCATTTCTTAAAGGGTTTCCATCTCTCCAGAGGAGTCATAGCCCTCTACATAAGATGTTCCAGGGATGGGACATAAGGGATTGGGCAATATATAGTCTGTATATGTTTTGGGGAGGAATTTGATAATGACACTGTTTCCTGATAATAAAGGAAGTACATCAGAAAGAACTGCTTTATGTGTTATCTCAGGAGAGGGACAGGAAAAGAAGTGAGGGGTCATCCTCCCACTTTTCAGAGTTTCCTTACCAGATTCTAACCTGTCACATTGAACCCAGGAAGATGGAGAATATAATTTGGGAGACAGAGTTTATAGGAATGTTCCTAAAACATCCTGCTCCCCACTCCAAGGTTGTCCAGCAGACCCTTAGAAAACACTTCCTCTTCTTTTCCTGAGTCAGGGGAAGAGGCTGGTGAAGTCAGTAAGCATCAGCTGGACCAGCTGCCCAGGGTAGAGTGCATGAGCTGCCAGGTCAGATGTCTCCTGCTCTGGCCGAAACAGGGTTGGTCCAAACACAATCCCCAGGTTGTGGGGGGTCATGCGGTTCTTATCTGAGTGTGCTATTACCCTGGAGGCAAAGGCCAAGGGAAGAGGAAATAAGGCAGCAGCTTGCCACTTCAATTTAACTGAAGAAAGTTTTAACTGCTCCCTCTGGGCGCCCTCTGTGGCTGAAGGAACCAAAGACAGAGCTTCAAGGGGAACAGAGATGGACCAGTGGAGACATCTGCAGGACACAACCTGGAAAATAACTGTGGGATCCTACTTTAGGGATGGCTCCTGGAGTCCTCACTGCTCATAGTTTGGGACATCTCCTTTCAGAAAAGGATGAGGCCAGGCCTTGCTCAGCCTAAGCTGGTATCACCACCATCCCAATGGGAAGCAAAAGCAGAGGGAAAAAGAAGGTAACACTTTCCCTGATTTCTCTCACAACATTCCTGGGCTTGTCTTGTCTTGGTTCCATCTTCCATTTGATAATGAGCTATGCAGAAGCTTTGACAAAAGTCTCCTGTCCACTAAACCTAGGTGTTTCTTTATCTCTGTCCATCTGAACAGAGTCCCTGCCACATGCTCCATACACCCTTTCCAGCATGAGAAAAGAGATGTAGTCTTCTTTACCTGCATAAATGCTCCAGGAGATGCTGCAAAGTGTCATGATTGGGCTTCGGCATCGACTCAATTAATTCTTGTATTTGAGAGAGGCGATCCTCTGATTTAGAGAGTGCTAGAGAGAGAATGAAGGGTAGGACATGAGTTAGGGAGAATAAATTCATTATACTTCTCTTGTTTCCCATGTTCATGGAAGACGTCATTAATTGATTTTTTTTACATTGTTAATTTGGCACAGCCTTTTACTTTTTGTACTAGGAATTGAAGCCAGGGCCTTGTGCATACTAAGTGTGCAGTTTAAACTGACCTACACTCCTAACTTCTAGTTTTATTTTTCATATAGCTCACTGGGAAATACAGCATCAGAAATTACAGCAACAGAATCTTTTCAACTCAGCCCTCTAAATATTAACCAAAACAGTACAGCATGGTGACACATGCCCATAACCCAGAACTCTGGACAGCTGAGGACAGGAGGATTGAAAGTTTCAGATCAGCCTGGGCTACATAGTAGGACCCTATCTAAAAAATAATTAATGAAAATTTTTAAAAATCACATAATAAAACAAAACAAAATACATCTCTCCAACTGAAGTCAGAAAGAATTTTTTTTCCAGTTCTGTGATCAGGATGGAAGAGAATCTCTATTTTTCACTAGTCATGTCCCCTGTATCGAAAGTGTTGTCCAAACCTTACCAAGGGCAGCACGAAAATGAGACAGCAGCTGTGGAGGCACCAGAGGCTCAGGCAGCTCCCGGAGGAAAAGCTTCAGGGCTCCAGTGACCACATGAATGTCATCCCATTCAGCACTGTCCAAATCTAATTGACCTTCTAGAGAGAAAAGGAGGTTCAAGAGATTCAGAACTCATGAAGGGCCAGAGAAATACAGGAGAGGTCCAGTCAAAGCAGACCACATCTGTGGCAGGCTGTGAGAGTCCATGAGGGAGAAGATAGCAAAGATGGGGATGGGGACAACTCCCCCAGGAGCAAGACATGGGGAAACCCATGAGATCAAGGAGGGTACAGCAAAGTTTTAGGGTTATTTTCATGTAAGTACCTTGTCCTGGCTGTTCTGGGAACATATATCTCCCATCAGAGGTGACTGCCCGCTCTGCAACATGTAGAAGAAGAGATCAGGAGCTAAGGCGTGGCATTCCAGGAAGAAACATGTTCCAGTCCCTCACCTGGAACCACTCCTAGTTCAGAGGCATGGAATTCTTAGTACCACCACTCACCCACAATCTTTCTCACCTCTATCCACCAGAAAGCGAAGTTTTTGGACTACTGCCAAATTTCCGCTCACTCGGTAGATGCCGTCAACATCTAGACCTAGGAGACCGGGCAGGGAGTGAATAAGGACCCCATTCTAAAGTGTGTGTGGTGAGGGACACTAAGGGAGCAGAAAAATAGTGGCAGGAAGATAGAGCTGGGAAGGCAGCCTGTTGAAAGAGAGATTCTGGAGTCTGGGAAAGTTACCTCTTTTATCGACAGCAGCAATGCAGAGTCTCACGAAGCTGGGCACCGTGTCCCCTTCCCGCTGGCACAGTGATTCCAGCTGGCAGCCAAACACCTGATCTGGAGAGGCAGGGTAAGGTGGGAGGCCAGTGTCAGCTCAACAGGAGAAGCTCTTCCAGCACAGGTCTTTACCCTCAAGTGCCCATAGTCCTACGTGGGTAAGGAGGCATTCACCTGCCCCTCAATAATCAATGGGAATGGAAAAAGCAAAGGTCTGAGAAGACTGGAATAGCTATGGCAAGCTCTACTCTGACCCTCTCTAGTTTTCTCATCTGTGAAATGGACTGATGCCTAGATCGGGAACGTGCAAGTGGTTGTAAAACACTAAAACAGTGCTTGTAAAAACACTTGGGAGGCTGAGGCAGGATTGCAGTGAGCTTGACGCCAGGCTAAGCTACCTAGTGAGTTCCAGGCCAGCCTGAACTATATGTGACACCCTGTCTCAAAGAATGCCACTAAAACAAGGCGCAAAGGCAATAAGGCCAGAGCTATCTCAGCCCACCCACCTCGCAGCAGGCCCCGCTCCTGAAGGCTTTGCAAAGGAGGTCTCTTGGCAATAAATCGCTTTAGCTTGTTCCGCACGCGATTCTGCTCAGTGCCTTCGGGACACCGACCTGTAGGAGGCGGGTAGAGCAATTCCAAGCCCAAGAGGAGCGCGCGGCCTCCCTCTGAGCCCCAGGCCAAGCAGTCCCGGAGCCCGCCCCGTACTGGAGCTCCTGCGACTGCTGAACCGCAGCAGCGGTTTGAACACCGGCTCGGATTCCTCTTCCTCATCCTCCTCGGGGCTCAGTTCCGCCAGTTCTGCCGGTCCCGACCCGGACAGACGAAGCTCCAGAGGGTTCTCCCGCTCCTGCACCGGAGCAGGCAGGATGGGCCATGTAGGAAGTTAGAAGAGAGGACAAAAATCAGTTTGTACCCCCAGTTGGCCGCAAGCTGTCGGTATCCTACATCCTAGTTTTCCCATAGGCTAGGGCTCTACACCGAGATAGCCCTGCTCCAGAGACCCACCACCACTCCTATTGTCTCTACACCACTGCTGAGGCCCAGCCCTAGCTTCTCCCGGGCTTTGCACTCATCTCACCCACCAGACGTTCAATGACCGCCCGCAGCGCGCGGCGCCAGGCTCGCAGCTCGCTCTCCTGGTCAGACTGCAGCAGGAACTCATGGCCAGGGACTGTGCGGATCTGCAGGGGTGCGGAGAAAGACTTGGATCAGCAAGGAGGTGCCCCCAAAATTGGGAGCTCGAGCGGAAGAACGGTGCGGGAGACGGGAGCGCGCCCTCGGGGCTGGCAGGACCTGAGGGACGCTCAGGAGGGCACTCACATGCAGGACATTGCGGCGGCTGGACAGGTGGCGGCCGTGCGACAGGGCCGCCCCGCGCAGGTCCACGCTACTTTCGGGCCGGCTACCCGCTGGCCCCTGGCCATTAGAAAGGAAACTGAGGTCTCGGAGTTGCCCCCCCCCCATACACACACGGTTTCCCTCTCACTGGTGAGTTTTGAGGAAGCAGCGGGCTTGGTCATTCCTTTACCTTCCCACCGCCCCCACTTAGCCGGCGGGAAGCAGCGCCCCCTGCACCCCTCGCTCACACTCACCCAGCCGTAGGAGGGCGCCGTCGGCGGCGGCGGTTCCCGGTAGAACACCAGGCTGTTACCCGCCAGCGCCACCCAAGCCGGGGCCCAGTTCTTCCTGGCGGGCAGGGCGGTCACGATTGTGGAAAGTCATTGTAGAATTACCCGTGGGGAGCATTCCCACAACCCCCAGCTCTACCCCATGGAACCCAGTAACCCCGGCCCCTGGTGGGTGTGGCTCTCCTCACCTGAGCTTGCGCCCCCCTTGGGCAATTTTGGTCACGTTGAGCGGGCCCGACTTTTCCACTTCCTGGAAGGGAAAGGAGTCGTATCTCCAAACCACCCGGTGCTGCCCACCGCCACCGCAAGGCTTTCCCTAAGGCGCCTCCCAGGAATAAGGTCTCTTAAAGCTGGGGGTGGGGAAGCCGGATAAAAGAGGGTGCCCAGAAAGAGGAAGATGTTTTGGAGGAGCAGGAATGGGGCGTGGGACAGGGAGGTTTTTGGTATCAGAAAGACGAAGAGACTCACATGGGGGTCTTCCAGGAGCTGTGGCAGATCTCGAGGGCGCTGTAAGGCTGGCGGCTGGTCTGAGGGAACAAGCTGGGAGGCGCGTTGGCCTAGGCAGGGTGAACCCTGGAGCAAGGATTGAAGAAACAAGTAGAACTTTCAGTTTGAAGGTCCCTGGCTGGGGGAGAAAAAGGGGTGCAAATATGACTGAGAGGCACAGTGTGCTGTGGGTGCTGAAGATTTTTCATAAGGGAGAAAGTAGTAAAAGGCTGGCTTTTCTGCATTTGGGGGTCTCACCTGTGGGTCATGGAGTTCCAGGGTCTCTGTGTCAGATCCAGAGCTTTTTGGCTGAGGTTGCAGGACACCGTTGTCCCTTTTCAGAGTCTGTGTCCCTTCCATGGAACCAGGGTTCTGGGTGAGGGGGGAGGGGAAATAAAGTTAATTTCAGATGCCGTTTCAACTGCTCTCGACACCCTTCTTGCAAGTGGCTGTTTCTTTTGATTTGAGAGCCCCATAGAGAAAACACTCTACCTTGAGGTTCAATGGAGAAAAGAGATTGAGGGAACCATGGGACAAGCAGAAGAGAAGGTCTCACCTTATCTTGCATGCGACTGCGGCGTGGAGGCTTCCAGGATTTGCAGCCAGTCAGTGAGTTTATGTAGAAGCAACGTCCAGAATTGGGATCCAAGTGCTGTTCCCAGGCATCCAGCCTCTGCAATAGGGGGCATGCAGGGTCTGAGGGTGGGGACCGGGGACAGCGGCGAAGGTCCACCAAGTTACTGTACACAGGGAGCTCTGACATGAGGGGCTGGGGTCTTGCCTGTCAGAAAGGGGGAAGAAGGAAGTCGTTATTCTGTCCGTATCTATCCCATCTTCTCTCCCCTATACCACCTCCTCCTCCCTCTTCCACCATTTTCTCACCACCAGCTCCTAGACAGTGACTCAGGTACAGGGGGCCGAACCCCAGTCCCTGGACTGCTTTTTTTAAAAAAACTCTTTTCTTTGCTTTTCTCTTCACTTCCTGTTGCCAACTTCCCTCCTCCCCCACCCTCTCACCACCGCCCCAGCCACAGGAAAGGGGAACAGGCTTTTTATGGGGGAGGAGGTAAGGGGAGTGTCCCATTCTCACATCCCGCAGGAAAAAAGACAGCTGAAAGACCGACCCCACTAGAAGAGTACAAGGGAGGAGGGACCACTTCTCATTCTCAGCAAGAATGAGAGAGGGGAAGAACTGAGCAAAGGCCTTAAGTTAAATCTCCAGAGGGGACTCGGTGTCCAAGCTAGCTAGACTGGGCAAAGGAGATACCCTGCCCAGAGCTGAGTCAAGAGTAGGGAGAAAAACCCTAGTCCAGCCCATTGGCTTTCTTTCAGTCCTTCTATTGAAGCGAGTTCCATTTCTAGCTCCTTACTGTCCCTTTTCATCTGGTTTGCCTTATGTCCCTGTCTTCCTCCTCTGTATTCAGTGCCTTCAAAGACCGCTTCAGCCACCCTCCATCAAATATATTATCCTTTGTAGTGCTTATCAGCACCAGGTCAGTAAGGGTTATCTCATTTAAGTTTGTCACCCCAGGGGAATTCCTTGGGGACAGGGATGTGATCCTGTTTGCCATTGTGCCAGAATAAGAGCCAGCTGTAGTATTTTTTTTTATTCTGTGCAGAAGAAAAGCTGTGGCTTACCATTTTGGTATTGGCTTCTGTCAATGCATCTTCCTCAGAGAGGGACCTTCTACTTGGCTTGTCATGGAAGGACTTCAGGGGGTTGGGCCTCAAACTGGCAACACTGATACTTCTACACATTTTAGGGGGAAGGGGAGGAGGCTGCTCAGATGTAGCATGATGTGCCTCAGACAAGTGCAGTGCCTCTAGTGAGCTATGAAACAGCTTTGGCTCTAAAAACAGAGAAATGGGAGGGTGATGGGGTAATCAGAGGTGTAATCTTGGCTTCAAGGAGGTCAGAGGAAGGCTGTGGAAAATGACACAAGACCTGGAAAGCTTGGAACTAGGAGGGGGAGGTAATGGAATGGGGTTACCATTATGGGGGTGAGGGATAAAGATAGGTTGACCCAAAGGAGATAAGAGAAGGGGGTCAGCAGATATCAAGGCAAAAAAGGTCTTCTCAATAATTCCCCAAAGCCAAGGAGACAGGAAGGTGATAGAGGAGGGCTTAAGGCTTACTTACCCGGAGTCCAGAGTGATTGGCTGGGAGTCATAATGGTTGGGTTCTTAGAAGGGATAGATTTCTCTGTCATGTAGGCGGCTGGGACAAAGATGGGTTGAGAGGTAGAGGGTGCTCCCAGGCGCCTTGCCAACCACCAGTCCGAATTGGTCTTTCGAAGTAGTAGGAACTTGTCACCTTCAGCCAGAGACACCTGCCGGCCATCTGCCGCAGTATAAGAAAAGGCATAGAGGGCACAGAGCTGGGATCCCCGAGAAGGGCTTTGGGGTCCTATCCCTGGACTCCCCCAGGTACTTGGCCACCAGCGACTGGATAGCATTGTGGTCGACACTGTCACCTGTGGGCAAAAGAGGAATTGGAGAGCCAGGAGGAAATAAGATTACTGGCTGCAGGCAAAGGGACATGTTCTAAGAGCAATCTGTATGGGGGAGGGGAGAAAAGAAGCCCCAGAGTAAGGAGAAGGGGCAAAGCAGAGGGCCAGAATGGGAGTCCATGCAGGTTGTGGGGTCTGAGAACTCCTGGGTGACGTATCCGGTGAGGAAGTGTATAAATAAGGTGAGAGAGGATGTGGTCAGCAGGGCTGTATGGCCGGCGAAGCAGGAAATCAGAAGAGGTAGCCTAGCTTGGTAACTTTCCTCTAAGTACCTTGTAGGGGCCATCCGAAGAGCCAGAGGCATGAGGAGTTGGTCTTGGGTACTGACAGGAATCTGAGGCTGGACACAAGAAACAGATAAGGAGGAAGGATCAAGTCCAAAACAGAAACTCAGAGAAGAACACAAGAGATAATGACCAAAAAATGTCTGTGACCCTTTATTAAATTTGCACAGGCATCAGTGTTTCCGTTACTGATCACCTCAGACCTAAGCCTGCGTGCTTCCTGTGTAGGCAGACACAGACCAGAGAAACAGAGAGTCAGAGAAACAAATGTAATAACAAATGAAAAGAGAAAGAATAGTGGATGGGAAAAATGCAGAGAGGTTCAGAATTGAAATGTCACCTGTATCCCAATCTAGAACACTGTTCTTGGGAACTGAGATACTTGATAGGATCCTCTATGCATCAGCCTCTTTGACAGAGGACCCAATTTACTATATGGGTTCATTTATACATGCACTCAACAAGGACTGCTTGGGCACCTTGAGCAAGGAAGAGTTGAGCAGTAGAGATGAGAAGGGGGAGAGTGAGCCCTTTTGTTCTTTCAGGAGAGGCTGACCTTAACAGAGGACACAATGAACTAACTATTAATTAGTTACAGTGGCTCATAGACTATGGACAAGTGGTAAAAGGCCATGACAGACTTCTCAGAAGAAGGTGGAATGGATCTTCTCTGAGATTTCGTGTTCAGATGCTGGAAAATAGCTACGTGAGGAAGAGAAGAAGGAAAGTAGGTTCCCAGGACCCAGCAAGGTTCTGAAGCAAAAATTGAAGCCCACAGGGGCAGCAAAGAGAGAGACTTCAACCGAAGAAGGAGATGGCAAGCAGTTCTTTCTTCTTTAGTCCTAACTCACTGTATCGGATGGTGGATAGAACTTGCAGATGTATGGTGACCACTGGCCATACACAGGCCTGCATGGAGAAGTGCACCAGTGGAACAGAGCAATGGATGCAGGCAACCACAGTGGCTGGTAAGTTATTTGGATTCAAACATCCTCAAGAGAAGGTGATTGGCTGGTAGCCATGTTGGATAGGGGCCAGCTGAGCCTGGAACTCAGAGCAGGTTGGGGCTGGCTCCAACTACTGGCTCCCAGTGTCAGGGTGAAGTGAAACCAAGTTCAAGCTGGCAGGAGACACGTAGAGTGTTGCAGGCTAAACAAATTGGGTTCCTGCCTCACAGCCAGAAATAAGCCTGAACTTTAAAGGTACAGGCTTGTTGGGATTATCCACTAACCAACCATAAATGTATGGCTGGCTTGCTGGGGTTAATCAACACAGATCTGGACTCTGACCACTCGTTCTACCAGTGATAGCAGAGACACACTCTACAGTGGACATTATTTTCTTCCTCTCTTCCTTTTCTTGTTTTTTATTTTGTTTTATAATGTTTTTTCTTGACTATTTGTTCTTGTCTTTATATGAGTGTGCTGTTTCTAGTTATCTTTTTTTTGGTCTTTTTGACACAGGACCTCACTATGTAGTTCAGGCTAGCCTTGAGCTCACTTTGTAGCCCAGGCTGATCTTGAACTTGCAGCAACCCTCCTGCCTCAGCCTCCTACACACTGGGATTAGAGGCATGCACCACCACACCTGGCTGTACTTTTCTTGTTGTTGATGTTCTGTTATTGTTTTTATTTCTTCCTTTTCTCTTTCCTTCCAGTCTTCTTCACCAGTTTCCCAAAGTTTGTGTAATCTTTTGTCTACCAGCCTTACTTATAATTGCTTCCTCTTTATTTTTCTATTTTCTCCCTAATTCCTTTAAAATTTCTTCCCCTGAGGATAAAATCACCATATTGAGAGCATATTTACTATATACAATTTTCTGGTTGGTTTTACATTTTGTTGTATAACCACAAATATGGTTAAAAGTTGCCAAATTAGTAATTACCATAGTTTGTCAATTTCTAGGCTGTGTTTGATGCTATTGTTATGGTTGATTGCATCATTTTAGCCAAGGTGACCTAATTGTGCTAGGCAGTTTCTCTTCCTGGTATGCCAAGACTGAGATTGCCTCAGGTTCGTTAAAAAAAAAAAATAGTATAGGCCAGTACCAAACAAGCAAGGGCTAGGCCAAATAAGCAGCAACCCCAATAAATTGAAGAGATAGAATACTGCAACAGACTCAAAAGCCAAAACACAGCTACACCTGAAAAAATCTCTGGGAAGTAGTCATTTCCTAAGGGTTCTAAACACTAGCAATAAACTGGGTGTGGTTGTGTACTTCTGTAATCCCAACACTCAGGAGGCTGAGGCAGAAGGATGGTTGTGAGTTTGAGGTTAGCCTGGGCTACAAAGTTCAAAGCCAGCCTGGACTACACAGTGAGACCTTGTCTCAGAAAACAAAATACAAAATACAAAATACAAAATACAAAAAACAGAGAGAGAGAGAGAGAGAGAGAGAGAGAGAGAGAGAGAAAGCTCCCTGCCATCAGCAACTTACAAGCATCAACCAAGGAAATTATATATATATATATATATATATATATATATATATATATAAAACAAGAAGACTCTTAAACAAGATGCAATCCCAGACTTTCAGATGATCAAAGGCAAACCCAGGGAGCAGTGAGGGGGAACAGCTTGAAAGCCACCCACCTGGACTCTCTGAAGTGGTAACAGAAGAAATAACAAATCAGATGAATGAGGCTCTAGAAATATCAAAACAGAAATAATCTCTTTGATATCTACAGAGATGGTGACCATAATGAAAAACATGGTTAGTGGTCCTAGAGCAGATAGAAATTATATGAAAATCAGAATCAATCAAAGATCTTAATATTAAAACAGAAACATTAAATGTGCTGGAAGACAGAGTACATAAAACTCTTGAACACATTGGTGTAGGTAAAGACCTTATCAGCAAAACCCAGGCTGCACAGGAACTATCACAAAGAATCAACAAATGGTATCTCACCCTATTGAAAAGCTTTTGCATGGCAAGAGAAACCACCAACAGAGTGAAAAGACAACCCACAACATGGAAGAAAATGTTTGCCAGCTGTTCCTTAGACAAAGGGATTACTATGGAGAACATACAAAGAACTTCAAAAAAATCAGTCCTCCCAGATTTAAAGACCCAATCCAAAAATGGGCAGCTGAGATGAATACACACTTCTCAGATGAAGAAATACAAACAGAAAATAAATATGTGAAAAAATGTTCCACATCACTGGTCATTTCAGAGATGAAATTTAAAACAAGGCTGAGAGTCCATCTCACTCCAGAAAGAATGGCTATTATAAAGAAATCAGCCAATAACAAATGCTAGAGGAGCTATGGAGAAAAAGGAACACTTCTCCACTGTTGGTGGGAATGCAGATTGGTGCAACCACTGTGGAAATCAGTGTGGAGATTCCTCAAAAAACTAAGATTGGAGGTCCCATTCAATCCAGCTATCCCCCTTCTGGATGTCTTCCCAAAAGAATTAAAAACATCATACCTCAGTAGTATATGTGTGCTCATGTTTATAGCAGCTCAGTTTATAATAGCCAGAGCTTGCAAACAACCTAAATGCCCATTGATTGAGGGATGGATAAAAAAGATGTGGTATTTTTATACAATGGAGTACTATTCAGCCATTAAAAATGATAAACTGTATACTTATGCACCTTGACAACATACTAATTATGGATGCACCTTGAAAACATACTAATTAGTGAAATAAATAAGATATAATGTGTAAACATCTTATTGTTTCATAAGTGTGACAAAATGAAAGAAAAACATTTGTGTATGTATATGTACATAAAAATAGTTAAGATAGTTATACTACTGATTTCTCTGTGTTTACTGAAGAGAAAGATTTGTACTGGTATTGTTTGGAAAACTGAATGTGGGTACCTTGTACTCAGGGTGTATGACTTAGAGATGACAATGTGCAATGTATGTACCACTGTTACCCCTTGATTGAAGTACTTTGAAATTTTATTGTAGTTTTTTTTCTTCTTCTCTTTTTTCTGTCTTTTTCTGTTTGAATAAAATGGATTTTAAAAAAAGAAAAAGACAAAGAAATTCATAGACTGAAAGTTGAAAGATGAAAAATAATACACCATGCACAGGAAAAAAAAGCAGGGGTAACTATTCTATTTGCAAACAAAGTGAATGTTAAGCCAGCACTGATTAAAAGGAACAAAAAAAGGTCACTATATCTTTGTAAAGGGAACAACTCAAGAGGAAGAGTTAACAGTGAGGTACCTCAATACCACACCATCACAAATAGCAACAAAAAAATCAACAAAGATTTATCAAAATTGAAGCAAACTTTTAAAAAGAGGGTCTTAGTAGATATGTACAGAATGTTTCACCCAAGCATCAGAATACATATTCTTGGGATATTCTCCAAAATAGATCACAAAGTAGCTCATATAATATGCTTAAGTGAATGCAAAGGAATTGAAATTATCCCACGCGTATTATCAGACCAAAGTAAAAAAAAATTGGAAATCAATGATAAAAGAAACCACATGAACTTCATAAGTACATGGATATTAAATAACAGTTTCTCTCTATTTTTTTTTTTGGCTTTTTGAAACAGGGTCTTACTATGGAGTTTAGGCTGGCCTTCAACTCACTTTGTAATGAGTCTTGGCTGGTCTTGAACTCCTGGCGATCCTTCTGCCTTAGCCACACCACCAGGCCTGTTCAGTCACAGCCTCTTTAACAACCAGTGGGTCACACATGAAATTAAAGAAGAATTTAGGCAGTTTCTACAATTAAATGACAATGCCAATACAACATATCTGGAACTTATGTGATGCAATGAAGTCAACCTTATGAAGGAAATTTATAGCATTGGATTCCCACATCAAAAAAACAGTGAACTCAAATATACAACTTAATGTTTAACCTTGAACTTATAGAAAAAGAAGAAGTGAAGCCCAAAACTAATATGGGGAAGGAAATGATAAAAATCAGAGCAGAAATTAATGCAATGGAGACTAAGAAAACAATACAAAGAATCAATGAATTTACGAGATAGTTCTTGAAAGATTAAACAAAATTGAAAAATGCTTAGCCAGCCTTACCCAAAAAAGGAAAAGAAAAGGAATGTACTCCAATTCATACAATTAGGAATGAAAAAGGTGAAATCACAACAGATCCTGCAGAAATCCAGGTGATCATCAACACTTACTTTGAGAAGCTGTATTCTAATAAGGTGGAAAACACAGAAGAAATGGACAGATTCTTAGATATCTATGAATTACCAAAACTGATTACAGAAGATATAAAAATTCTGAATAAATCAATATAAGTCAATGAAATTGATGATGTAAGTAAAAACCCACCAACACAGAAAAGCCCAGGCCCTGATGAATTCATAACTGAATTCTACAGAAATTTAGAGAAGACCTGACGCTGCTACTTCCTAAACTCTACAATGCAATTGAAAAGGAAGCAGTATTCTCAAATTCATTGCTGGAGGCAAACATTATCATGATACAAAAACCAGTGAAAGATCCAACTACAAAAGAGAATTCGGGCTGAGGATTTAGCTCAGTGGCTTAAGCGCCTGCTTGGCAAGCGCGAGGTCATGAGTTCTATCCCTGGTACCAAAAAACAAAAAAACAAAAAAAAAAAAAAAGAGAATTCAGGCCAATCTTCTTAATGAGTGTAGATGTAAAAACACTCAATAAGATACCAACAGAGCGCAACAAATAATCAAGATGATTATACACCATGACCAAATAGGATTCATCCTAGGTATGCAGGGGTGGTTTGACACATGCAAATCAATAAATGTAATACACCAGGACTGGGGATTTAGCTCAGCGGTGTAGCACCTGGCTGGCAAGCATGATGAGGTCATGAGTTCGATCCCTGGTACCATAAAAAAAAAAAAAAGTAATACACCATATTAATAGACCAAAAACCAAAACAGTATCATCATCTCAGGAAATGCAGAACAAAACATTTGACAAAGTCCAATGCCCATTCTTGATAAAATAAAAACCTACAGAAAATTG
>PVJX010005136.1:0-87928 GCA_004027295.1 Dolichotis patagonum
AGGAAGGGGCTAGGGATCAGATATAGTCCCCAAGGTCATCACACCCCTGTGACTCACATAGATATGCCCAGAAGTGCATTACTAACCCACAAGGTGTCTGTGAAGCCAATCAAGTGGGCAAGATTAACCCCCACACGGCATCTGCCTGGGTCAGAGAAGTGAGCCCTTTCCCCTTCCCTTCCCTGAACCTGTAGCCTCCTGTCTGATTTCCTGCCGTTCTCCCCTGCCCGCCTTGTTGCCCCTTCCACATCTCAGCTCTTTTGCATCAGAGCCCCTCTGCTGGCCGTCCCTCTGCTGCTACGTTTGTGGTTTGCTTCCTCATCTCCTCTGGTTATGCTCAAACGTCACCCTGTCCTTGAGGCTTTCTCCAGCCCCGGTGTTTAACCCTGCGGCCCCACCACAACATTCCAGTCTCCCCTTTCCATATACTTTCCTCTACGGTCTTAACACTGTACAACAAGTCACATATTTTTACTCGTTTACTCCACCCTATGACTAGCATTTCTGAGTTCAGATTTTTCTGTTTATTTGTTTCTGTAATCTCCAGGATGAAGCACAATGCCTGGGTTAGAGCAGAACTAAATAAATATAAATGAAGTATCCCTGTAAAATAAAATTAGTGTGATCATCCAGAAACTTCATCTTCCAGAGAGGGGACCCAGACTGGTAAGCAGCTTTCCTGTTGGTATTCTGGGCCAATCACTGCTTTTGCCTAGGGAAGTGGGCTATTTTTCCATCTGGTTCTGTCTGATGATCTCACATAGTCAGCAGACCTTTTTGGTATAGATTCTACTTTTTCTACTTTACATTTTGGCTTGTACACAATTTCCTGTGTTTTCCTCTCCCTATTTCAATAGACAGAAAAAAGATATGTTAGCAACTAACATCAAATTAATAGAAAAAGGACAAACATATACATGACTAACATCAAATTAATAGGAAAAAGGACAATTAAAAATACAGAAAATATGAATTCGTATTTTACAGATAGATAAACATCTAAGAGAGGAAACAGCTTATCGTTAGGTCTTACAGCAAGGCTGGGAATTTCCTCACAGTACTCCCAGATGTGCAGACAGCCCATGGGTACTTCATTTCATCTATAATTGCTCTCATTTCCCTCATGTTTCCTACTGAGTGGGTGGAGCTCTGAGATTGATTTAGTTTAATCCTGTCACCTTAGTGCAGTGCAATAATTAGTGTTCTCTTTAGGCGAAGTCACAGCCTCTTGGATTTTTGCCTCTAGGGTATCTTTTCCAGGAGTGATATTAAAATATTTATCAACTGATTTGGTACAGGCCCAGATCAGTTGGACTAGATGCTGACAGCTGAAATTGGTCCAGCAACCTGTGGTTATCAGATCTGGCAAGGTGACCTTGCAGTGGTGAAGGGCAGGGGAAGGATTGTTTGTACTCGAGCTGTGTCCCCCGGCACCTCTGGGCTCCCAACATTTATCACCTGGCTGTTGCTTGTCCTGCTGGCATTGGTAGAGGTAGTTGGTGACTGGTGGGGACTGGTCTCTCCGGACCTGCCCAGCCTCAAAAATTCTCCCTGGACCACATGACCTCAGCCCAGCTCTTCCCAGTCTGTGCTGACTGGAGGCTACAGATCACCTTGTCCTTGAGTTGTGGACACCTATGACGGTGTAGCTGGTTCTCAACTCAGCTGCTTCTAGAGTCTCATCTTGAGTACCAGTGGGAACTTCCGGTGCATAGCATAGCACATGGGACTGGGAATAGCTCAGAACACTAAAACTGGGCAACTTCACCCTCTGCCCTTCCCTCACCCTCCTGCTGAGTCGTGTGGTGGTGTTTATCTTACCATGGTTGTTTTCCAGACTCGGGGCTCGACGACTTGAGAGATAAACCTGTCCAGAAATGCAAACAGAAACCAGAGTGAGTTCTCCCTGACCTTGCCTGTTCCCTCCACCCAGCTGCCTTCCTCAGCAGTTCCTTCCACCTTTCTAACACCACTCTCCTGCTTCTGCCCACAAGCCACTGGGCCAGAGGATGTGAACCTTTCACTTCCTCTTCTTGGTGTGTGTGTGTGTGTGTGTGTGCGTGTGTGTGTGTGTGTGTGTGTGTGTGTTTTGAGACAGGGTCCCACTATGCAGCTCAGGCTGGACTTGAAATCATAGCCTCAGACTCTCCTGCCTCAGCCTCTCAAGTGCTGGGATTATAGGTATGTGCCACCATGCCTAGTCCTGGTGTGTTTCTTTCATATTAGAACAATCTGAGGGCTTTTAAAAATTTTTTAAAAATGTGTCCATGTTTCAACTTTTTACTGCTTGTCTCTCCCAATTCTGATTTAACTACACCAAGGCGGCCCAGACATTAGTGGTTTAAAATTTTCTTTGTTAGTATGTGTTTGTACTATACAATGAATGCAGTCATTGGGGGGAATTGGTGCATATACATATCACATCTTGATCCTTTTTACTTCCACTTCCCATCCTCTCTCTTCCCCAGATTCCCTTCCTATCTCCACACAATCTGCCTCCCTATTTATTGTCTTTTATTCTGCTCTTTAAATTATTTACATTTTGGGTTTTTTCATGTAAGAGGAACCTTATATATCTAACCTGTGTCTGGTTTATTTCACTTAGCAGTGTGGACTCAGCACACATTCACGTTCTCATAAATGACTTGAAGTTGCCCTTCTATACCAAGCTCCACATGGTCTGAAGGGCAGCCAGGGTCGAGAGCCACAGTGTGAGGCCAGTCATTCTCAGATGTCATTGCTTTGTGGGACCATCTGGAAGATTTTAAAGATCCTGATGCCCTTTGCACTGTAGACCAATTTAATAAAAAAAATCTCGAGGACAAGCATTGGCGATTTTCAGGTTCCCAGGTATGTTCCAATGGCAGCCAAATGTGCAAACTTGGTTCTTCTGGGTCAGCTCTTCTCGAACTTTAATGTCCACGCAGTCATCTTGATATAGGAGAAATGTAACTCCCAATCTGCTAGATGCCAGATGTCCTCAGTTCGTGTCCCCTGAATATTGAAAGATGAATTTCTTGGGACAGTGGAGGTTAAGAGTAGGCAAGGTTTACTGAGAGATAGCTCCTGAGACAGGAAGGGTCCTGAAAGTGGGGGGCTATGGAGGCCCTTCGTCAGGGGTAATTTGTAGAGCAAAGTCACATCATGGGTACAACATATCATCAACCTATGGGACTACAAGTACAGCTGCTTAGCTATTATTGATGCAGTAGAGAAATGAGTCATATAGCAAGGGTACATGCAAAGAACAAAGGCATTTTGGGTAAGGGATGGGTCCAGATGATTTGGTCACCCACCTGGACAACTGATGCCCATCTGGACTTACTGGACGAGGTGGTGCTAGTTACACTATAATTTCTAGTTATTGTTTACCCCTTAGGGAGGCATGCAGGCCTGGCTGTTGATCTGCCTGGTCTTCTTCATTTGCACCTCCAGCCACAATTCTGGTCTTTAGTTTTGTGCAGCCTTCCCTGAGGCTCCAGCCCTTTTGTGACTGTATATTAATTTCTACCTAACTTAGCTACCCAGAATAAACTGGGGACTGAGTAAGATGGCGATTCTGATTCAGAGTGCTGAATGGCACCTCAGATTCTGTGGGCTCTCAGGCAGTGATGACCTCAGTGAAACAGTTAATTCTGTATGAACTGAACTCATGGTCTCCCAGAGCCCACAAATGAGGGACCCAGACCTAATGTAACCTTTTAAATTCATAAAGCCAAGGCCCTCAGGGCTCCTGTCATTTTCCTTTCTGCTGCATGAGGCTGCTTACTCAGCAAACTGTTGCCTGATAAACTTTGCCACTTCTTCCTTAGTGTCACCTGCCATGTCCAATTCCTTGTGCACAAGAATCCTGAACACCTTCTAGGACCACATAATCCACGGCAACAAACTCCTAACATCCATAACTGTGAAAAATAAATTTCTGATGCTTATGCCACTCAATTTATGATATTGTGTCATAATAGCCCCAACCTACAAAAAAAGTTTGAATTTCAATTGTATTAATCGTATGTCAGTAAAGACATTGTCAAATTATCTTTGTTTTTCAAGAAAAGATGCCAAGCGGAAGGATCATTTTGTGGAGGAGGTGAAGCAGATTATACATATTAGTTTAAATACTGTTTAACACACTCAGTCAATTATCTTTGGCAAAGAAGGCAAACATTGTCACAGGAAGAAAGATAGCCTCTTTACTAAATGGTGCTGGAAAAACCGGCTTTCCACACGTCAAAGACTAAAACTGTGTCTCTCACCATGCTCTAAACTAAAATAAAAATGGGTCAAAGATCTAAATACTAAAAGAGAAACATTAAATTTGTCAGAAGAGAGAATAGATAAAACTCTTGAAGATATAGGTATAGGCAAAGATTTAATAAATAAAACCACAGTCACATGGGAAATACTACAAAGAATCAACAGCTGGGATCTCATCCTACTAAAAAGCTTTTACACATCAAAAGAAATCACCAAAAGAGTGAAAAGACAACTCATAGACTGGGAAAAATTTTAGGCACTTCTCCCTCAAAGGACTTATATCTAGAACATATAAAGAATAGAAAAAAATCAGACGCCCCCCCAATCCAAAAGTGGGCATCTGAGATAAATACACACTTCTCAGAAGAAGTAGGAATAGTAAATAAATACATGAAAAATGTTCAGCATGACTGGTCATTGGAGAGATGCAAATTAAAACAATGCTGAGATTCCATTTTATTACACAAAGGATGGCTACCATCAAGAAGAAATCAACCAATAACAAACGCTGGCAGGACTGTCAGGAGAAAAGGATCCCTCCTCTACTGTTGGTGGGAGTGTAAACTGGTGCAACCACTATGGAAATCAGTGTGGAAATTCCCCCAGAAAACTAGGACTATAGGTCCTATTTCAGCCAGTTCTTCCATTTCCTGGTATCTTTCTAAAGGAATTAAAAGTATCATACCACAGTGATATATGCACACCTATGTTTATAGCAGCATAGTTTATAATAGCTAAATCTTGGAAATAACCCAGATGCCCATCAATCAAGGAATGAATAAAAGAGTTGTGGGGTTTTTTATACCATGGAGTACTACTCAGTCATATAAAAGGATAAACTTGAAACATTTCTAGATAAATGGATACAACTCAAGATCATACTCTTTTAAGTGAAATAAATTGGACACATGTGTAAATATTATGTTGTCTCTGTGGTGTGAAAGACTGAAAGTGTAAATGAGAACCAAAATGTTGTAACCAATATTGTGAAATAGAAACTGTTCAAAAGGAAAGGGAAACGAGGGAGGAGGAAGGGCAAAAGAAGGAAAAGGAAACAAAAAAAATGAGAAAAGAAAGACAAAATGGAAACAAAGCTGTGTGAAAAAGAAGAAGAAGAGGGATTGAAGGGAGGGGAACAGGAAAAGAAGAGGAATTAAGAGATATCATGTACAGATACAAATTCCCTATAATGAATGTGATCATTATATATGTCTAAATGATACCAATACACTTAATAAAAACGTTTAAAGCTAAAAAATTGAGAACAATTACAACCATAGGATGTGTATATTATTTTACAGAACTCTTAAAAAAATCTCTCTGAAATTGGGATGGACTTGTAAGATGTGAGGTCTTAGACTAGATCTGTAGTTTCAAACCTAACTGCATATTCAGATCATCTGGGGAGGGTTGACAAAATAGTGCTGCCTCACCTCCACCCTCAGATGTTCTGTTTACTTGGCCTGGGATGGACACAGGCATGATCGTTTGCAAAAAATAAAAACAAAAAGCTCATCAGGTGAAGGTAATATGTAGCTGTAGCCAAAAATCACTGTGGCAGATACAATATTTTATGTACATGTTTACTCTGCATTGAGGCTTCTTGTGATATTCATTAAAAGATAGCACAAAGGAGGAGATAGATATTCCACCAATGCTTGGTGACTAACAGCTTTTCATCATCTGGCTATTCCAGAGCTAGGGATGTAACTCAGTGGTAGAACACTAGCCTAGTTTGGGTTCAACCTCTAGCATCACAAAACCAAAAATTTCCCAACAGGCTACCAGTGCTTTAGTTTGCATGTCTGATATTCCACTGATGGACAACAGGTAAAAGCAACATGACAGCCACTGGGGTAGCTATGGAATCAAACGGAGCAGATGAAATACATTGCTGGATTACTGGATGCTGCAAACCAGGTCAGGAACTTGCAGTGTGTCCTCAGTTGGCTTCAGCAGTAACAGGTCTCTGGAGCAAAAAATAGTTAAGATGCTGAGACTGTCCAACATGCCAAAGTCCAGGACACCCCTGGAAAGAAGCAGAAGTTCAAATACTTTAAAAAGGGATTTGTTATTTTGTGGAGTCTGTTAGGTGATTGATGAAAATTATGTGTTTATTTTGAATGGCAACCAACCTTCTTTTGGTGCTTTTAGTAATGAAATTGTACATATTTCCGCTTAGCTATGTATTGTAACTTATTCTGTTCACTTTCTGATTATTAATTATCCCCTTTTGGAATCATTAGTGATTGATCTGTTGTCAGTTGTTCAGATATTGTGAAAGTAGAGTGTGTTCATTTTCTAGACACCTGCTCCCTCCACTCCAGCTGCTCCATAGAGTAAAATAAACAGTATAGTGCTTGTTCTTGTTTGACCAGTTCCTCCACCCTTTTATTTTCCCTTATTTGCTGCAGGCTAATCTTCAATCAGCAGGTGTTTTCCCATGAGTGGCACTCTTGAGTATAACTTGAATTGCATAAAATTCCTTAAGTCTGTCTGATTCTAAACCAGTTTGGTTCTCACAGTGAGATACCATCATGGTGTTGCTGCTGGTGCTGCCCTCTCTTTGGTCCACGTAAACTCAGTCAGTAACTTGTCTTTGCTCACTGTTGAAAAGAGAATCATTGCCTTATTTGCCTCATTGCCTTATTTGCCTCATTGTGTTACCCTGTAATCCAGAAAACAGATTCTTAAAACTGTCAGAAAAATGTTGCTGGTTTTTTCTTTTTCTGTGCACAGAAGGTTACTTTGAAAGAATTAAACTTAACCAAGGTAACCACAGTAAATAAAACTCCATTGCATTCTGCCCATAGGAACTTATTTTCTGTTTCCCCTAAGGTGTATTCATTATAATCTAACTTTATAGCTCCGTAGGAAAGAGATCTCTTTCGTTACAATACAATTTAAAACTTTTGGTAATATGATGAAATATTAAATGAAAACAAAGGAAAAGCTAATTGAGTGATAGAGTTGTTCTGAGCTGGATGACTGCTGTGCCCACTGCTATTCTATGGAAACAATTTGTTTTGTTGGATGTAAATTGTTCTCAATTTACTTTCTGATTGTTTGCTAGGGACAGGAAGGAGCCATGTACCGTTACTCCAGAGCCATTCTAGAGGTGCTGTAGGGGCCTTCTCCCTAGACACTAACTGACCAAGACATGTGCTTGGTTTCTGTGGCTGCTGAGTCATACCGAAGACATTTTTAAAGCGGTCCACAGGAAGATGAGCACAGGTTCTGCACAAGTCCTATGCTGTTTTATGTAAGGGTCTTGACCATCTGCAGGTTTTGGTATCTACAAGATGGTGCTGGAACGAACACCCACAGATAGCAACAGATTACTGCACTTCTTTTCTACCTGAATCAAGGGGAGAGTTCATAATACTGACTACTTTCAGCTTCTATCTTACACAATAAAATTATTGATGGATAAGACAATTTTTTTTTGTTCAGGTGCCAAATCCATTGTTACACAAGAGATGGTTCCACGGAGAGCCTTCTAAAAACAAATTTCAATTTCAAAAAAAATGAAAAAGCAAAATTAACTTCAGTATTTTGTTTAAACCCAGGGGCTTTCTTTTCTTAATCTCAAAATATGGATTATTTTTGCCACAACATATACTTAATGTCCATAAATGCAAAAAAGCATAATTAAACCACATTATTTTATTGCAAATGTAAAATACACAAAACATTTAAAATCTGTGTTCTAAAATGAATAATATTCATAAACATTTGAAAAATATAAAATTTCCTGAACATAATTTAAGATATATGAGAACATTCCACATATATTAATATAAATTACTTTATTAAAAGATAACTTTGTTGAAAAAATTAGCATTTAGTGCAGTCTTACTGTTTTTCAGAAAGATACTTTTGTTGGACTTTTATATCAATACTGATAGTACCACGATGGAATTCACTTTCACTTGGAAGATGTAACAACTGAGAAAAGATTAAGGATTTATAAAATCTGGCACTCAGCAATCCTTACATCTCTACTAACAAGACTAAAAATTAACACGTTGATTCAAGGAGAAGTACATTTATCGAGTGTCTATAAAATATTGGACTTGATGCAAGGTGTATTCCATGTAATAGTTTAAAACAATGAGTGTTAATTTCATGTTACTAATGCTAAAAGGGTTTTAGGAACTTCTTTAATCTTAACTGAAAATCACTAACCATTGACTAAAGAGTATAAATATGAGACAAAAAATAAAGTCATTATTTTTACAGCTTAAAAAAATCTTTTTTTTCTGTGCTGGCACAGTTTCACAATCCTTAATGATACCAATATTCACATAATAAATCCTACAAACATATCTATGTGATGATAAATATATACATATATATTAAAATGTTTACATATGTACACACACATATGAAATAACTAGTTAAGACTAACATAGTTGGTGAAAATAAGGGATCCAGCATTTTATTCTTCAACAGCATGTTCCTATTTGGGAGAATTAATGTTGGATTTGAAGACATTTTAAGGTTTCTAATCCATGTACCCACCACTGATTTTTATATAGAAAACTTTTCAAATAGTTCATTGTTTTCCCACATACAAGTCAAATGTTTTTCAGTCTTTCCCACGGGATTATATGTCAACACCAGTTCATTTCCCAATCTAGGGTACACACTGATCTTTGTGTTTCAAGAAACTTTGACCTGGGTACTATGTATCAAGGGCAAAACTTGACATTTAAGGTATCAAGTAACAGGTGATATTTAATAAATGTGTGAAAGTTGAATTCTGCAGAGAACGCCACCACCACGCCCTTGGGTTAGATGTCAGAAATCTCATGAATTCCTTCACCAAGAAGGTTTTCTGGGGGAAGCCAAAGGAGTTCCCAATACTCAAAAGAACATTTAAAAAGTTCTAGTTTTTAAATACTATTTTTTCAGGAGATGCTTCTATAAATTTGTGTTCATAGCTTATATATCTCATATACAAATGAAAGGAATCACCAGTCTACAGAATATACATGTATTTACCCTGCAATATCAATCCATGGGTCTTCCATGGATAATCAATTTTCAAAAATTTAGAATGAATTGTGCTCAGCACTGAACTATGTTGAAGATTCTAACAGCAGTTTAAGGCTTTGCTGTCATTTCAGATCATCACTGTGAACACCAGTCATTGTTCACTACAGTTGTGGAGATTCTGAGGTCAGTTTAACAGAATTCTCAGTGGCAGAGTTTACTATTATCCTGGGTAGGCTGGACTTGATCAGAAACAGAAAAACAAAAGAATGTTTGAAGTTAGAGTAAGAAACAATCCAGTCAAAGGAAAAGTTTCTTTTTGGTAGAAGTTTTGTTTTGACAGTTTTGTCTAGACATATGACAGCAAATTTGTTTTCTATAATACCAATAGGTGATAGGAAATCTGCCCATAAACAATAAAGTTCACCAAAAATACTATTCCTGTCATGAATCTGGAATGAAACAAGAAAACTGTATGAAAGTTTTAATGTGAAAAAGGTATCTCCTGGAGTAGCCTCTGAGGTCTTAAATTTTGTTTTCCTGAAAGTTCATCCTCCTTTCCACTCTCCTTGAACACATTACAGTAACTATATGGAAAAATGTGGCCAGGATGAATTTAACAGAAAAAAACAACCTGGCCACTTACAGTGAGGGGATATGCTCATGTTGAAAGGCTGTAACTGGTTATAATTTCTTCATTAAGGGTAACAGCACCAAATTTCAGGAAAATCATTAGGATAATTTGCTGAGGGTCTTTTTTTTTTAACAAAGACTTTTTTTTCAGTTGTTTACAAACAGCCTTGGGAAACTTACCCCGTAGGTACAAAATATTTGAGAAAAGTTAAAGTGGACCATATTAGTCAGAAAAAAGGTAGCAGTTCTTTCCCAAAAATATCTGTCATCAAGAAAATTAACCTATGGGATAATAAAAGAATAGGACAAAATGAATATAAATAACTTAAAGCTGAGTTCACCTGGAGTTTCCCAGAAAGTTCATTTTATCTGATGATGTCCAGATTTGTATTTAAAGAACCTGTTTGTTGTACGTGTGATTTTGGGAAAATTAATTTCCCTTATCTGAGGTCTGAAGTACTTTCTTCCTCTCTCCATCATCCCCCTTTAATTGTCAACAAAGTCTTATACTTTGTGAATAAACCATAATTGATGTCTTCATGGGTGGGTGTGCCAGTTTATTCTAGCCCACTGAGGTACAGATTCTGAAAGCAGGCCTGTTTTTTCTTTAATACTCTGCCCTTTAGTGGTTTTCTGGTTTAGAAAGAAGGAAGCTGCTGAAGGGAGGATAAAGCAACAGTATTCTCACTTCTCAGTTTTAATAATGTGAGACTATGGCTCATCAGAGAATGGTGACTTCATTGATCAGAACACAGATAACTTGGTCTGTGAATTAGCACGAATCTAGGAAATGAGGCGCCACCTGGCAAAGTCAAATCTATTGTGGTCAGAAGAGCTTATGCGGAGACAAATATCACTCTTTGACTTCTTTTATGCTTAGGCAATATTTTAAAATATGCAGTTATGGAAAAGATACAGAAATCTTTTGGAAGAATATCAAAACTTGATGTTCAAATTTGATGGCCCAAGTGAGTAACTTTTTGAAAATTTGGCCTCACATTTAAAGTATTAGAATTTTAAAAACACCTATTTTCCCAACGGTACTTCAAAAATAAGTCTTCCTTCTCCTCTCCAAGTGTCTTATATTGGTGAAAAATTTAGGATTTACAGAGTCTTTGATCATCTGTCCTGCTAAACAAGGTCATGTCGTCTTCATATCCTGCTGTTGAGAAATCGACATTCTCTAGTAACATGTAATTGTTCTCATTGGCATTTGGAGAAAGGACTTTTTCCTTAGCAGTAGATGTCAGGTCACTCCAGGTAATGTCAATGTTTTTAAAAGCATGTAGAAGGAAGATGCCATTGATAATGGTGAAGAACCCACTCAAGGTTCCGATGATATCTCCAGCTTTCATGCCATACCACTCTTGGAATAAGATGGCAGAGCAAGTCACTACCATGGATGTGAAGAACACGTAATAAATAGGAGTCACAAGAGATGTATTAAATGTGTCCAGCGCTTTGTTGAGATAGTTAATCTGTGTTGTTACTGAAAGCACAAGTACAGCCAGCAAAATGAAGACCAGTGGATTCTTGTACGTTGGCTTCTGACCTAGTAGTTCCTTAATGGCAATTCCCAGGCCCTTGACAGAAGAAACTGAAAACGCTCCAATCAGAGAACAGATTGAAATGTAGACCAGTATATTGGTCTGTCCTTTCTTGGGAGCTACAATTAAAATCAGCACCAAGGTGATCACAGTTATGATCACAGCAAAGGAGATAAATCCTGTTGAAAAGAGAAACGAATTATACTTTGGGAAATGTTAATTTTCAGCAAAGAGCACGCCTTTCTGAAATGTTGTTAGTCAGGAGTTTAAGAGCATAGGTGCTTTAGAAATAGAAGATTAAATTAAAAACTGAATTCTATTGCAGCTTTCATTTTATAAAAAATTTTCATAAACATATCATTTGAATCTTGCCAGTATTATTAGGTCAGACAGGTGCTGCCATTTTTTTAAATTTAGGGTGAAAATAACAAAAATTTGATCATAAATCTTATGTCTCTACCAAGCCCATCTCTCCCTTTCATTACATGGACACAAAAATAAACTCTCACTTTTTCAGAATTGTAGTCACACAATCTGCAGTCAGGCTTGCACAAGTGCTATTACTTGATTAGACTAGCTATCACTTGATTAGACTAGAAAGAGAAGCAGAATTTGAATGTTTATGTAGGCTGACTCACAGACCTGGGTCTCTCAATTTCATTTCCATTTCCTGCAAAGAAGTGACTTCTTCTTCTTGTGGGGCATGGATAACCATCACGGTTGACCCCAATATACTTAATATGCAGCCTATTTTTCCATGAATGTTCAAGTGCTCATTTAAAAAATAGGAAGACAGTATTGCACTGCAGGGAGAGAAAAAAAATACAATCATTATGGTTCAATTACCTTTTGATTCCACAGGAGCTCAGAAGTCATGCTGTGGTATCCCAATGAGTGGACCTGAATATGCTACGTGACACTGAAGTCTGGGTGAGCTGTACGCTCAGAATGGTGACCAGTCACCTGTGCCTGAATGCTTTTATATCTGAAGAGCTATCATAGACACTTAACAGTCCTGTCACCTTCCAAGACCTTCTAAGAAGCTCTGTTCGTTTTCAATTGTCCCATTTCTCCTATAAAGTCAAGCAAACAAAAGATTTTTCAGATTGTACAATATCTCTTATCTGAAATGCTAAGGACCAGAAATATTTCAGATTTTAGATTTTTTGATCTTAGGAATATCTGCATATATATAATAAGATATCTTGGGGAAGGGGAAGTGGGGCCTACTAGGAGGTGGTATGGCACTAGGGGCGTGTCCTTGAAAGGTGTGTTTTCTCTCTGGCATCCTCCACTCTAGAGACTCCTGGCAGCCACTAAGAGAGAGCAGCTTTCTTCTACCATGTGTGCTTTACCATGATATTGGGTCCCTGCCTATATTCCCAGCGTTTGTAGGCTGAGGCAGGAGAATCACTATGTAGTTTGGGCTACATAGTGAGTTCAAGGCCAGCCTAAACTATATAGCAAGACCCCATATCAAAAAACAAAATAGCAGTGGGGCTCAGGGATTCTTGCTAGGGCTTCTGGATGCCAGCCTCCTTCCCTGGATATTCTGGCACTCCCAGTACTGCAATGGTGCCTACTCACCCCCAAGATGAGGAGGAATCACCAGATGTTTTCCTAGAATTGTCCTCATGTGGCTACTCGTGGAATTGTAGCTTTAGCAAATGTTCACATTATTACTATATTATTTATTCACTTCAAAGGCAAGAGTTCTGTGTGCTTTCTGTGTATTCCCTAATTCTCAAGAAAAAAGTCTTATAGCAAGGACCAGTAGAAGTGAGTAGGCTCAATCATAAGCTTTCTGGTAGAGGCTGACAGTGAATGAAAATGAGAAAGACAAAATGGTAGCTTAGCCACAAAATAAGAGTTCATGACTCCACTGAGCACATGCATTTGGGATCACACCATACATTAATTCAGAAAAATCAATTCCACATTCTATGATCCACATACTATTTTTAATAGTCTTCCTGTACTACAAGAAACTACTGGGGATCCAAACAGAAGTAGCCAGCAGACAATTTAAGAATTTTAATGAGAATTGAAATTTAGTCCAATCGCTGCTTTTTAAAGTTCTCTGATAGCTGCAGTCATCAATCACTGTGATCACAGAAGGAATTAAAAGGACTCTGGCAATTTATTCAGGTGAGAGATATAAAAACAAAAACAAAACTCTGCTGCGGTTCACCGAGTCACAAATATAGTAGGTAACTACTTTATGTTAGCAGGAAACTACATTCACTGTCACAGTGTTTACAAATAATTTTTGACTTCCCATTTCTACTGCCATTTTTTAATAGTTGAGATAAATGTTCTAACACTACGCCACATCTCTAGTCCAAGAAAAAAAATTTATCCTCATTTTACAAATGAGGAACTAAGGTTCAGTGATCTGTCCAAAGCTTTTCAAGAGTCTTATAATTATTCTGGGTCATTTGTACTATCAGAGTTCAGGTTGGCATTGACTTTTTGTTTTAGGGGAAAAAAAATTCTTTCCTTGAAAATAAGACCTAGCCAGAAAATAATCAGCCTTGAAAACTAGAGATTCAAAAAATGCCAGCCCTGACCACCCCCTTGCCTTATCCGCCATTACTATTCCTCTGCTCAGTGACTACTCTGTAAGGCAGGGAAGCCAAGGATAGGCTGGCTGCCTGGGTTTGGAATTTTTATTTGTAGTTTTCAAGGCTGATGATTTTCCATCTAGGTCTAATTTTCAGGAGAACATGGTAGCAATATGCTTCTCACAGCTTAAGCGTACCATGATACTGAAATACCTACAGAAGCCATACTCCTTATTGCTCACCTACCTTATGAGAACACTCAAGGCGCCGAGAGGGGTGACCAAGGTGGCAGGTGCAAATGCATAAGCTGCAAAATTTGCAGCCTCTCCTACTCCCACTAGAAAGCAAGCAGAAGTATAAATGTATGTTAATTGAATTACTTATTGGAAGAGAAAACCAAATGATCCTTGCAAAGCAGTGGACTTTATCTCGATGCCACTAAAAGATCTAGCTAAAAGGAATGATGTGCTAAGTAATCTTAACTGTCAGCGTGATTGGATTAAGAGATTCCAGGAGAAATGAGTGAGTCACAGGAGCATACTCTCATCAGTGGATTAATCCATGGATACTTTCAGCTGAGTGTGCTGTAGAAGGGGGGGCTTAGTTGGACATGGGTCACTGAGGATGTGCTTTGAAAGACATATCTCTCCATGACAACACTACTCCTCTGTGATACAATTCGTCCCTGAGCAGTTTTCCTCTGCCAAGCCCTTCTGCTGTGCTGTTTCTGCTTTGGAGTCAGCTAAACATGGATGAAACCCTCTGAAACTAGAAGCCAAATGAATGTCTCCTTTAAGGTGTGGTGTCAGTTATGATGTCCCACCGATGAATAATGGACCAATGATTTATAGTTTTTTTTTTTTAAATAGAAGGTAGAAGGTAGGAGAGGACTGGTATTAAGAGATTCAGATAAGCTATAAATACCTGGTGATATAACAACTAATAGTGACTGATGAATACACATTTTAAATAACTTTCTTTTTTTTGTTTTTTGTTTTTTGAGAGAGGGTCTCACTGTGTAGTTCAGGCTGGCCTTGAACTCACTTTGTAGCCCAGGCTTGTTCTCCAATTTGTAACAAGTCTCTTGCCTCCATTTCCCAAATGTTGGGATTACTGGCATGCACTACCACACCCAGCTTCTTAAATGATTTTCAAGCAAGATTTTAGTTACTTTAATAAATGAAAACATACTTGGCCATTCTGATAAAATCCAGCAGAGGTAGTTTTGGAGAAAGCCAGAAACTATTATCTCAGGAATCCCTACTGTCTCGCAAATGAATAACAAGGAATTTGTAAAATTAGAGTAGATATCTGGTGTCTCGGTGGGAGACAGCTAGGAATCCCCATGAAGTCAGGCATTTCTGAATTTCAGATAAGCTAAAGCTAAGTAATAGTACCTGGGCCACTCAAGAAGATCCAAGTAGCTATTGGAAAATCATAATGATGTGTTCTTTTCTGAATGTAATTTGTTTTGTATTTTTGTGCTTGAGAAACTCTAGACTTACTAGACTGAGGGGAATCCTTCTAGGAACTGGGCTGTTGTAAGGGAGCCACATTGTTTCACAGTTCACAACTGGACCCTTGCCCAGGGAATGCAGTATTTCATGCTGGGAAACTACACCAAGCAAACACATATCGTGGAGAGAAAAAAGAACTCCATTTTCCCTTTCTTTGGTCACTTTGCCACCCTTCCTCCCTCAATCTACAGGGGTACTAGTGCTCAGAAAATACCACAAAATAAATCTAAAACTGACAACAGCATAATTAGGAGACTGCCCTTGTAATGACTCCTAGAATTTTAAATATTAAGCCTTTCTTGAATACTTAATATGATAATCTTATCTTTATTTATATTTTTACAGAAAACTGAGGCAAGATAGAGCCCTCTCTCCTGATGAAAGAAATAAGGAAGAAGGAGGAGGAGAAGAAGGAAAGAGGGAGAGAAAAGAGGGGGCTTTAATGGCTGTATTATATTCTTATTTTAAAGATGATATTTTAGCAAAACAGTGACCTCATGCTTAAATACCACACATTTGCCACTAGATAAATCTCTAATGTATAGTTTTATCTCTTTAATAAGTTTTTTCACATGGTGAAAATAAAATTGTAAACATAGCCATAGAATGTGCTTGTAATATTTTCATTGTAAAGTAACAGTAGAGAGTAAGGAAATGAAAGCAAGAGAGGGAAAAGAGTATCATTCGATATCTGTTTCAAATCTTCCCAGAATGGTTGTTGCCACTTTATTCAAATTAAGTGAGAAAGTGGGTGTGAAAGTATCTTTAGAATTGAAAAGGCAAAACTGGGTGTGGTGACACAGGCCTGTAATCCCAGCACTCTGGAGGCTGAGGCGAGAGGATTTCTGTGAGTTCAAGGGCAGCCTGGGCTTCAGAGTGAGTTCAAGGCCAGCCTGAACTGCATAGTGAGACTCTGTCTCAAAAAGACAAAAAACCCCAAACAAACAGACAAAAAACTGAAAAGGTTATACAGATTTAAATTATTTCTATCCATTGTCCTTTTAGAGTTGACTATTAATTAAGGAAAAGGCACCCAGTTCCTTCTTAAGATAAATTCTTACATATACTGACATATATGTATTTGTTTCTGGAAACTCTAAGACTTCTGACTGCAGAAGGAAATGGTTTGTAAGTGGTGTGAATCTACAATTTATGATGCCCTCTCTTTGGAAGTTTCATAGTTGGATTCGAGGAAGTTCAGAAGCGGATCGGAGGACAGTGGAATCAGCAGAAGCAGTTGAGACAGCTAACAGTGCCTCTGTGTGGATATAACACAGCATGTAGGAAGTGCTTGTTGACCGCTGAGGTCTCCCTTCCTCTGAAGCAAGTCTGGGAGGAGGGAGAATGCAGACAGCCTCCATCCTCTCCCTGTTTTTTCCAGTGTTAACAGCCAGAGAATCCTTGGATTTATCCATGTTTGGTCCTGGCAAGAAAAATGTACTCTTTCGAGAGAAAATACGTAGTTAGGACAGTCACAGATTCAAAGGAGGAGTTTGGGAAATACTAAAGGAAAGCAGTTTTCTCAATCCTTATGGGAAAGAAAATATGAGGTGCTCATGATGGAATACAAGTATATCAATACCAACTTTTTCTTTATTGAGCATGTAAGGATTACAAAGAGAAGAATGTAATGTAACATCATATGTCATATGATATTTTATATGCAAAACATTTTAGATTTAAATTCCATTCTTATCTCAAAGAAAAATTAATGTTGAAAATTCCATGAAAATATATTTATTATTTTATAAGCAAACTCTATTATCACTATTAAGTACTTACTTGATAGTAATCCTGCCCACCATAGCCATTCCTTGAGGTAAGAATGACCACCTTCTCCTAGGAAAAAACAATAAAAATTTAATTTTGATTTAAGGGAAGAAGGGTAGAAAAAATACCAAGAAAGATGCTAGATTATATTGAAAAAAACAAGGCTCAACTGAATAAATATAAAGTTCTTAGAGTATTTTAGTCATTTCCAAAGATCTTTTAAAACTGATATCATCTTTGATTTCTGCAGAAAGTTTTTTTTTTTTTTTTTTTTGTGGTACCAGGGATTGAATTCACGACCTCGTGCTTGCCAGGCAGGCGTTTACACCACTGAGCCAAATTCCTGGCCCAGAAAGTTTTTTTCTTTGTGTGAAATTGTATTTAATAATCAAGTTCACTGTACTTATGTCAGAGTTACAGACATTGAATATTATAAACGGAATATTTTGTTTAGTCATGGTAAAAAAATCCTGTAAGTTATAAGCTGCATTGATAACTAATGAAGATTTTAAAGGAAAGAAGATAGCTTGGATTAGTCAATACAAGAATAATAAACATTAGTTACTTAGCATTTTTTACCTTGGCATAATGAATTTTTTGCCTGGAGTACTTATTGAAAAGGACAAAAAGCTTTCCTAAGGTATTCAAAAAATTATTTACTACTGTCATGAGTAGTGACAGTACTGTTGAAGGCATTGTAATGTTTGCTTTACAGAGTGAAATTTTCTGTTTTAATATACTTAACTCCGTAACTTTGACCTAGACGGTTTTGTTATAATTAAACTAAACAAGATATATAAGCTGTAAAGGTTGCTTTGTGAAGTAGTTAACTACTTCTATTTAGGATTATCTCCTTATAAAATCTGCAAATGACTGAATAGGAATTATGGGACTTTATTACAGTACAGTTAGTATTTAGGGGGGTGCTAGTGGAATAATGTTTACTTATGGCTATTTACTATGTGTATTTCCACAGAGGAGCTATCTTATCTTTGTCTATCTATTTACTTTCTTTTGGTCAATCTAGATCATATCTTTCTTTATAGGGAATCAATCCTTCCTTTATCTTTATGAGAAAAGCCTTCCTTTAGGTTTATTACAAAGATTATTTCATTTTAAAGTTAACCCTAAACTTTCTGGAATTTATTTTCTTGAATAGTATAAACTAGAAATTTTATATTTCTTACCTACTTTTTTCACACCATCTTCACAGTTTTAATTAAATAATTCATTTTTCTTCACTGGTCTGAAAAGCCACTTTTAAAAAATCACATGTTAAATGCTATGTGTATGTGGGTCCACTTGTTGTTTTTAATAATCTTTTAATATATTAGGATAATGCCAGTGTTAAGCTATTTTAATTAATATAGCAATTTTGTATGTTTTATTTTCTAATGGTACAAATCTCCCTCAAAAGTACATTTTTCAAAATTTGTTTGCATAATGTTTAGCCATTTATTTTTTCATATGGGCCTAAATTTATAATGATGAGAATGTATAGAAAATTCATGACTAATGAAGGACAGTCAGGCAGAGCCTACTCAGCCATTGAAATGTCACTATAATGACATTTAGGACATTACTGCATAATGACCTAAGTCTACTGCTATCCATTCATTGATTTAACAATTATTTATCAGGTACCAGATACTGTGAGGGGAGGTTCTTGCCTTTATGAATCTACCATCAATACACAAGTAGACCTGTTGACAATAAACAAAACATGCACAGCTACACTTAAGTCCAGGAACAGTGAAGGAGGCTGCCGGTGCAGTGCTAGGGTGACGGGATCAGGTGACAGAGGCCGCCTGTCTGTCAGGGTGGTGAAGGGAGGCCTTTCTAGGGTAGTGGAATTGAAACCAAAGTCAGAAGAGTAGTTGCTGAATGAAGGGCAGTAAGAAGAGTGTTCCAGACACTGAGAAAAGACCTCAGTCTGGGAAGGAACTTGGGTTATTCCAAGAAGGAGGGGAAAGGAGGTCACTGGGATTGGCACATAAGAGGAAGTTGAAGAGGCATGAGGGGCTGCTTTTATTTTTTTGTTTGTTTATTGTGCTTTTTGTTTTTGTCTTTTTGAGACAGAGTCTCACTATGCAGTTCAGGCTGGCCTTGAGCTCACTATGTAGCCCAGGCTGGTCTTGAGCTTGCAATGATCCTCTTGCCTCAGCCTCCTGAGTGCTGGAATTGCAGGTGTGCGTCACCACGCCTGGCTGGGGATTGCTTTATGTAGGAAGTCAGAGACTGTGGGAGACACAGCTGCCTCAAGGAAGGAGTCAGAAGCTAAGGTAAATAGGAACAGTTGATGACTACGATGGTAGTGTTGCGGACTCACAAGAGGATTGTTCTGTCGCTAGAAACTTGAATTCATTAGTTGTGTGTTTCTTACCTGCTCTAGTAGCGCCTTTGCTGGCCAACTGCAAGAGGCCCTTCTTTTTCAGTATGAAGCTGGAGCCAATACAAACACTGGAACTTATGGCCAGTAGCAAGCCCACATAAAGACTGTACTTGTTTTCTGCATTTGTTGAAATGCTCAAGTTGGTTATGCTGGAATTCGGGTTCGTGTAGAGGACAGAAGCCAGCAGCTGTGACACATTAGTGATCTCACACCAAGCTTGGGAGGAGTTTGGACAGAGCAGAGACAGCACGTCGCCTGAAGGAAGGAAAGAAAAATGTGAGGAATACAAAGGACAAGATGTGTTGAATACATGTACCAACACCTCACTAATAAAAAAAGACAGAAAGAAAAATGAATGCTAGGGACGCGTATTAATGCTTACCTGCTTTCTGCAGGAAACAAACCTAAAAGGATGGTACTGAAACAGCTGCAGTGTGTCCCTCACAGGCAGCCCACAGCCCTGCAGGTGTTTTCTATTTGGTTTGTTCTTAAATATGATTTTAAATTGCTTAAATTGATTTTTAATTGCTTAAAACTTGTCACCATTTTAAAATGAGAGATTTCATATGAAAATCTAGAATCCTCTTGTAACTTGGCAATATTTGGTTCTTTGTTCTAGCAAGAGAGCAGTCTGCTGGAGTCCTGAGGAGTTGCTGAGACCTGGCTTCTGCTCAGTAACTCACTACAGTCTCCCACATCCGCTTCACTGTTTCACACTATGAGCGTGTGTCCCGGAAAGCACAGCGTGTGATGTATGAATGCAGGAGAGGCCACGGCAATCCCACTGGTGTATAAATTACCACATCACAGGAAACTTCGCTAACCCATTTGGTGGGTTTGAATTGAGTGTTTGAAGAAATGTGTTTAAAGTGAGTTTAATTTTCCTGAACAGATTTCCTAAGAAATAGACTTTCCAAGTCTGCTAACCTATCTTCTCTTAAATAAAACAGAATCTAATAGAACAATTAATTAAACATCAACAGGTTTTTTAAAAAACTTCAAAGTGTTTATTTATTTATATTTACTAGTGTGCATTTGTAGCACATAAAGCTTACATTCCTTGTGTAGAGCTGGTACCCGTACATGGCAATCTTAATTCCTTTTTACCTCATTCCCCTCCCGCCTTTAGGCTTCTTCTTCCCCTTTGAGAAAAATCTATCTCCTTACTTCCTATTATATATCTTTCATTTTACTCTTTACTTATATTTTGGATTTCTCATACAAGATAAATAGCACAATATTTAAACTTGTGTGTCTAATTCACTTAACATTATGGTCTCAAAGTGCATCAATCTTTTTATACATGACTGAAGTTGATCTTTTTATAAATAAATTTACTCCATAAGTACTACATTTTCTTTATCCATTCATCAGTTGATGGATATATGGGCTGCTTATCAGTAGGTGTTTTAAATAAGATTCAAATAAATATGCAACTCCACTAAACCATACCCAAGATTATAAATGCCTTCAAATTTTGAGGCAAAACATTAAAATACAAAATAAAACATTTTACGCTATATAAGAAACTTTTTCTAATCTCTTTGCCATGTGAATAGATACCCAGAGTGACACTGTGACTAAATGTTCTGCTGTCTCCTTATCTGTTTTTCTTTTCAAACAGGCAAATTCTCCCAATATTAAATTACTCTAGTCAAAAAAAGTTCAAAAGAAAAGTTATCAAGTACAACTGTAGAATTTAATGAAAAAAATGGCTTTATATCCGAGGAATCTGAAGAATGCATATGAACAACAATAAAAGACCATCTGACCAAATAACTCCTTAGGAACAAAATTCCTCTGAGTGGATTTATGCATATTTATAAACATTATGAAGTCATCTGAATTTTACTCCATACAAAGTTAGGGAACAATCATCAATTTCAGGTCTGGAAAATGGTAAGATAATTTGAATTCAAGTATTTCAGGACTATTATCCATCTCTAACAGGAAATGAGCAAACTTTGTTTTAGAGATACAGAACAAATTCTGAGTGAAAACTCTGAACTATTCCAAGGAGAATTACATTACTTCAGGGATATGTATACTACTGGGGAATATTTAGGCAGGTTGTTTTAATAAGAACTCTGCAAACTTTCACACATTAGGCCTTAGGAATCTTGTTCTGCCTACTCTGCATCTCACCTAAACCCTAGGAAAGGAAAATGAACATTTATATTTTTGTCAGTAAAATTTCGATTACAGTCACTCTTGAGAAAACCTCTGACTTGCCTTGTTAGTGAATCCTACTGCTGCATTCATGTCTTTTACCATGTAGTTAACATAACCATTCCAAAACTTCATCTCTGAAATCAGGGTGGGTGGATCTCATTCCAGGGAAACAATATGCCTTCTAAGCTGTCGACATGGCGAAATGTTTCCAACACTGCAGGAAGAGCGAGGCAGAGGGTGACAAGGCAGAGCAGACCATCTCTGTTACACTTGCCAAGTTCTCCTTGTAAATGGCAGACATGAGCGCTGAGTTTTATGGCAGGAAAAACAATAAAACTCTTGTCTGGCTATTGACCTTAGAACTTAGGTTGTTTTATGTTTTGGAAGCACGTTAGGGAGTGAGTGTACAGCACATATGGCTGAGAAGGGAGGAGTGTGGTGGCTCAGTGGGTGTGCAGGGTATGGGGAGAGACCCAGGAAGTCGGGTATGTGGGCAGGGTTCAGAGTGTTTCAGAGGAATCAAAGCTATCTCCAATCAGAGATGGTTTCTCAAGATCCAGGCAAGCAGAGTAATTACACAAGGAGTTTAATCCTGACTTTATTCAACATATCAAGGGGAAGTATACACTCATTGTTTATGATTTTAATAAACAAAGTTTGTTAAAGTGACTGTACTGACTTGTACTCTTGCCAGAAGCATGTATAACTTTTTCATGTTACTATTTTTTCTAAATATTGAATAATAAAGTTAGGAAATATGTGTTGATTTGAAAGAAAAATAATTCAATATGGTATATATTGATGTATCATTCAATTTAAGAAATAAAAAACATTGCCTTTCAGAGATAAAAACTATTCTGATTTTCTCTTTAACATTCTTTTGCTTTAAAAAGAAATTATTTCCTGTTTGATTAAACCTTTAAATAATAATCTTGCTTCCTAACAGAGTGTGTTCTTTGGTGAATTGCTTGTTTTTAAGGTTCACCTGTGTTAATGCATGTGGAAGCAATGCTTTGTTCCCTTCTGTCCCCCAATATTCTACCATATTATTATCCCCCAATTAATTTTTCTATTACAGTTGGTGTACATTTAGGTAATTTGTGATGTTTCTGCTTATGAGCAGTACTGCTACGTTGAAGCATATAAACTTAATGGCAGAAGATTAACACACACATTATCTCAAAATGTAAAAACAAAGTTAAATGTTCTAAAAGATTATATACTCTCCCTACCTTAAACTCTATACACGCATGATCAGAGCCGAGATCAGAGCCGAGATGAATAATCACTCTTTGTTGTTTTAATTTCTTCATCTCTAAAATGAAGGCGTCTGACTCACTGATGGTAACGATATCTTCAATCTTACATAATACTGTGGTTTGATCTTAATGTATATGTGCTCCCAGAGTTGTTTACAATCTCATTGGCTCATAATACGCTGTGACGGATTAGTTTTAAACCTACAGCCACTGATAGCCAAGAAGACTTTTTATTTTTATCTTTTGTTTTTCTCAGACAGGGTTTTGCTACTTAGCTCAGACTGACCTTGAACTCACTATGAAACCCAGGCTTGCTTGAATTCATAGCAATCATCCTGCCTCAATCTCTTGAGTGGTGGGATTATAGATATGAGCCACCATGCCTGGCAATCAGAAGACTTTTTAAATAAACTGATGCTAAGATTTTCAAAGAAGAGCCAAAATTACATAGCTGCCCAAACCAGGGCCAACAAAGTTAACCTCCAGGCCAGTATTTTGATTTTAAAAAATATAAACTTAAAATACAACGAAAGCCAGTTAAAATATTAATGGTTATACAAAGATAAATTTTTCTATAATACTATTTTTCTATAGAAAACAATAATTTATTTACTTACTATTATGTCTATTGGTACATATTAGATATTCATAATGATCACACTCATCATAGGGAATTTGTACCTGTACATGATATATCTTTATTCCTCTTTTTTCTCATCCCCCAACCCTCCCTAAACTCCTTTCTCTCATTTACAAAGCTTTGTGTCCATTTTATCCTTCATTTTTCATTTTCTCTTTTCCTTTCCTTCCTTTCCCTCTCCCTCCTCTCTAGTTCCTCTTTCCTTTTGAACAATTCCTTATTTCACAATATTTATTATACATTTTGATTCTTATTTACACTTTCAGTTTCTCACACTAGAAAGACAAAGGGATATTTACACACATGTATGTGATTTATTTCACTCAAGTGCATGGTCTCAAGTTGTATTTATTTACTTAGAAATGTCTCAAGGTTATGCTTCTTTATGGCTGAGTATTACTCCATTGTATAAAAAAATCACATCTCTTTGATCCATTTCTCAGTCTGTGGGCATTTAGGTTGTTTCTAAGATTTAGTTATTACAAACTCTGCTGCTTTAATATGGGTGTGCATATATCATTGTGGTATGATGCTTTTAATTCTTTTGGGAAGACACCCAGAAGGGTAATAGCTGGTTCAAATGGGATATCACTCCTAGTTTGTTTGTTTGTTTGTTTGTTTTTGGTACCAGGAATTGAACTCATTACCTCACGCTTTCCAGGCAAGCACTGTGCCACTGAGCTGTATCTCTAGCCCTAATCCTAGTTTTTTGAAGAATCTCCACACTGATTTCTACAGTGGTTGCAACAAGTTACACTCCCAACGAGTGGAGAAGGGTTCCTTTTCCCTACATCCCTGCCAGCTTTTGTTATTGGTTGATCTTTTTATAACAGCCATTCTTTCTGAAGTGAGATGGAATCTCAGTATTGTTTTAACTTACATCTCTCAAATGATCAGTGATGTCGAACTTTTTTTTGTATATTTATTTGCTGTGGAACAATAATTTAAATTGGCCAGTCTAATACACAGATTAGGATGTCTGGTTTCTAGAAAGTCGGTGATTGCATGAAAGTATACTTTTAATCTCTGCAAGATATTTCCAGTTTGAGGAAATATTTGTCTCACCACCTGTTCTTCTGTGATAGTTTTGTAATCAGCATTGTAAAACAGAACTGTAAAAGTTAATTTTTTTTTTCTTTTAGAGATAAGTCACTTCTCTAGGCTTCCTCTTTTGGGGAAATAACCAACACCCCTCTTCTCCTCAGCCTGGATGAAATGACTGAATATGTAGATGCCTGCCCCTAACATCTGGAGCCTGGTTTCCTTTTCACAAGGAAGGGGACAAGGAGCTGAAGATGACTGGAAACCATAAAGCCAGGGTGGAGATCACATTGTCTCTCTGTGCTCCCTCCTCTGTTCCTTATTATAAAAGACCCTTGCCCACCTGACCCTGGGGAGAAGCTGACTTGAGACAAACAGGCTCACCATCCTCTTGGAGTTAGTTTTAAATAAATTCTTTTTCCTTTGTTATCAAAGTATGTGATCTTCTTTGATTGGGTCAGTGGTGAGCAAATGAACCTCAGTGGCCGGTAACAGTTTCCTTATTCAGCAAATATTCCTTTATCTTTCTCCTTGTGAGCAGCCTATTCTTCTTTTGCTATAGTTTGTATATTGAATGTCCCCTGGGTCCACCTGTTAAAAGCTTTGTCCCTCTGAAGGTGGTTTCGGGAGGTGGTAGAACCTTTAAGAGGTGAGGCCCAGCTGGGAGGCCTTTGGGTCAATGACACTGTGTCCTCAGAGTAGACTGAAAGGTCACAGTGCCTTTCTCTTTCCCTCCACTACCTCATGACAAACTGAGACATGACATACCCTGTTATGTGCTTCTTCAAAGCGATCCTGCAGTGGAGTCTCCAAAACCGTGAACCCAAAGCACTTAGCTTTGTAGTTATCTCGGGTGTTTTGCTCCAGCGACAGAGAGCTGTGAATACACCCCTTGATGTTGGGCTGGAAGTGATGTGGTGGTTGACTGGACCTCAGCAGAGGTGATATGAGGATAGCTTCGAATTGCCTATGTGATTGGAATTACTTTCTTATGACTCTTTAATTCTCTGAGGAGCAGCTGTCCCCTCAACCTGAGTCCAGAAAGAAAATATCCAGGATGAAAATACCTGGGGAAGACCATGCCACGGGAGGGATCCAACCCAAGTGGGCATGCAGCCCTGGGCAGAGAGACCTAAGGGAACTTAGTCTACATCAGCCAACCTTCAGCTGGCCTACAGCCACATCAGCAAAAATATATGCTACTTCTAACTGAATGAAATCTCTGTATGTCCACTACAGTTTATTCTCTAAACATCTTCCAGTGTGAGTGAGATTATGCCACTTTCCTACTTAATCTTGCCAATCCCTCATCATGGTTTTTCATCCCGGTTATAACAAAACCTCAGTTCCTAGCTAACCTTAAACTTCAAAACTTGCCATGCTGAGAAACGTGCTCATCTCTGACATTGTATCATCTTACCTCTCACCCAGCCCTAAAAGTAGTCATCTTCTTATTCATCTATTCAAAATGTTGAGTGCCTGCTACCTGTCATGCAGTTTTTAGAAGCTAAAGATATAACAAATACAACAAAATTCCTGTTTTCTTACAGTCTGGTAGAGGGAGACAGAAAAAATGAACAAATAACTGCATAGAGCGAAGTGGAAAAGCGTCTCTGTTAAGTTTAAAAGCAAAAGCAAAAGTCTCTCTAATGGTGAGAGAAAGATCAACAAGACAGGTGCTCGAGTCTCTGTTCTTACAAAACAAATAGTTTTAGTAAGAGGAAAAACAGGAAGGGGAGCAGAATTGGAAGGAAAAATCAGATCCCCATGAAACAACACGAGGGTAGAAACTAATTCCGAGTCAACAGAGACACAGAATGAGAAATAACCAAAAGCAAATTTGGATGTGAAGTCATAGGGGAAGCATGTACATATAAGCTCTGATGTGACTGATGAATTGCCCATTATTTCAATTAATCAAAATAAGACTGAATAGATACTCTTGATTTAAAAAGAAAGTTGAAACTCTATCTCTAAACCTGATCTTTCCCAGTCAGTAGAGATCCAAGTACTCAAGGACTGCCTGGTGGTACATGCCTGTAATTCCAGCACTAGCGAGGCCCAAATAATTTTGTGCTTGGTTCTATCACTGGTTATGAACTATATTAAATTCTCTGGCCTCAGTTTCTACACCTGTAAAATGGAGATACTTTTGTAATAATACAGAATTTAATTATGTATTAAGTTAACCTTATATATTATTTGTAAGCCTGCTTTGAAATTTTAAGATTATGTATGTGGATAATCAATAAAACAGAGGTTCAGCCGATTTTTTATTTCCTTCCTCTCAAAACCATGATAGCCTAGTTAGGAAGACAGATTAAATCAGCTATACATACCAACTAAATAATTCTCTCTTTTGGTTGACAGACCACTCATCCCACCAAAGAAAACCTTGGAACATTAGGTTCTTCACCTCCAGCTTGCTCTCCTCAACCTGAAACCAGGTCAGAACTCCTAAGATGTACCAGAACACGCGTCCACTTTGCAACTCAGTCTTTCTGTCTTTTGTCTCCTTCCAAACCTTCTATCGTCCCTGGCACAAAAATCGTCATTCGGCTTCACAGACGATGGTTATATTTCTAACATTATAATTTCGTTGGATCATATTTTCATTGTTAATACAGTATGGCTGGCTGTTGGACTCAGTGTGAGACCTGACAATACATACAATAATAATGAAAATCTAAATTTTTAAAAACTTTCATATGTATTAAATTTTTTGAGACAATTTTGGATTAGAAGGTCCTTTGATATATCCATAGTTTTAAGAGTCAGAACTAAGTATAAGATTAAATTTTTTTCTTCATGGAAGTCCAATTGGAGTACTCACTCTCAGGTCTCAAGGGTGACTCCTGGTCACTTTGGTCTCAGCTAGAACATCACACTCTGTAAGTGGTTTTCTTTGAGTACCAGTCTAAGTATTCTCAACACCTTTCACTACTTACCTGTGACACCATTACTGTAATAATCTATTATTTTTTAATATTATTTTATTAATTATTATTTTTGAAGTGTTTTTTGTAATAATCTGCTAAATTGACTAGCTTGTTGCATATTTTCGGCTCTCTGGACAGTAAGCTGCATGAGAGCAGAGACCTAGTCCCAGAGTCTGGGATAGGACTTTTTTCCAGCTCCCTAGGGTTTAGCCTGGTTCGTGGGACTCTTTTGCTGTTGCTGCTGTTTGTTGTTATTGGAATAAAGGAATAAATGAAAAACTGAGCCTTTGTTTACACAGAGTTCAGCTCTCAGTTGTGTTTCATATGTAATTCCCTCTATCCCTACCCCTCACAGCCTTAAACAGTAGGAACTGTTCTCATTTTATAGATGAAGAAAGGCTCAAGGAGGCTGAATTGGAACTGGGAAGACTGATGCCAAATCCTAATCTCTTCCTGTTAATGAACATATGGATTTTAATTTCTCTTTAGTTTTTCTCACTGGACTTTCCACATAAGTAATCACTACAGTTAGTCACAGGTTTTAAGGACTGAGTTTACCTATTTTTTAGTGGAACTGTTTTGCAAGAGCAAAACAGGAAACACATCCGAAGTTCAAACGTGCTGGTGTAATTCACACCCCTTCTTACAGAACTTTGAGTAAACAAGGGTGGTAACACTATTAGTAACAGTCTGATTTACTGGTTTAGAAAATAAGTCTAGACCCAGTTGACTTAGTATCTACCAGTCTCAATTTTCGAATGGTTTGTGAATTGTGCAGGCAAGTTTCCTTAATGTGTGTGGGTCTGTGAATCTTCTCTTTCCACCAGCAGTTTTATAATACTTTTAACGAGTTCATTGGCCTTTCTTTTTTTTTAACTTTCTCCCTCAAGGAATAAACTGAAAGAGCCAAGAGGCATGGAAATCCAGGAAGTTGCCAACAACTTTGCAAGGCATAGTTTTTATCTTGCTGCTCACTGCCCTCTTGGTCTTTACAGGTAAACCAGAAATGGGCTTGACTACCGTGAAAAACATCATTTTAGTTAACACACATCTTTCCTGCGCTGCTCCTTCGGCCTCTTAGTTTGTGTTTTGAGCCAGGTCTCTCTGGTGTGAGGCTGTAGACAACCTGGTAGCGCTGTGGACCTCGGGCAGTGGGCAAGGGACCGGACCCAGAGATTTCACAGGCTCAGGTGAGTACCATAAAAGCCCCAGCCGGGCAAGTGGTGAAGAGTCAACATAAGCAAATTCCCTCCCTGTTTGTTCTCTGGCCAGGAAGTGACTGCGCAGCGAGTCACCCCGCGTGGGACTCTGGCGGAGCCACCGTGGGCCCCTAGTCACATCCCGTGCCCATAGGAGACGCCCCGTGGCCCTGGAACCTGCTCAGGTGGGACTCCGGGGTCTCCCTACTGTGCCCTCAGTTTCCCGTCACAGCCCAGCACGCTGTCTTTTACATGGGTGGACCTCGGGATCGCGAGCGATTCTCGTCTGTCTCATTACACGCACGTCCCGCAGAGGCGCAGTGTGTGTCGATCGGCTGCAGGACAGCGGGTGAATGGCTGAGTGACCCATTAGCCCCTGCGATAGGGTCGCTACCCTGGGGCCGCCCACCTGGCCTCATCGCAGCCACCGCGATCACAGGTCTCTCACGGCTCGCGCCAGATTCTCACCTTCTCGGCAGGGCTCTCCGGGAGGCAGCCTCACCTGTCCCCCCATGGCCCGGGGACAGGGCTTCCCTGGCACAGCGCTGGCTCCTCACCCACCTGGATCTCGCGCCTCCATGGACCCGTGCCTCGCGGAGCAGCCGGGTCTGCCGCTCGCGCGCCGGCCCCGCCCCCTCGGCAATCTCGGCCAATGGGGGAGTGTGAGTGGGCGGGGACTCCACTAGCCACGCCCCCGCGACATTGGGGCTGGGGGCTGTGGCGGAGCGAGCTGCAGCTTGGGCCACACACTCTGGCCACCCGTGCGGCTGGAGCGGAGACTCGGAGGCTGGGCCTCGGGCAGCTGCTAGAGTCGCGCTGTGCAGACGCGCTGACAGACTTCAAAGGGAACGGCGTCTGTCGGAGCTTGGAGGTCGCTGAGGCAACTCATGGGAAGTTAATGGACTGACAATGCTGCTGAGGCCCCCTTCTGGCTGCTTCTGGGTGAAAAGGTCTCCGTCGCTGGACGCTTGACGGACCTGCTGGTTTTGGAAGCCTTGCGTTTATACGCTGGTACCCACGGTGAAGTTTATTCGGGGAACAGACTTTGCCCTTCTGTGCTGTTCTCAGGTCCCCCGCGACCCGTCGTCAACCCCAGCATCTGCTTTCTTGGGTCTCCAATCGGCAAGGTCACTCCCTCACAACTCTTACCCTATTCTTCTGAGTCAAACACTTATTAGTAATGTGCTTTTTTACGAGAACAGCAGTGCCCACATTGACAAGATTGTTCCCACAAAATCGTAGTCACTAACGTTTTGGTATTCATGCTATGCCATGCGTATCATGCAGACACTAGGTAGGTATTCATTACACTTTGCAGCATGATACGTTAAGCCACAGTTCATACATGAGGGATCTGAGGGGAAGCTTGGGGTAAGCAAACTAGCCAGGTTAGGAGGCTTGGTAGCAGGCATTTGTGCTAACACACACACACACACACACACACACACACACACACACACACAGAAAGCCACAACTCCTGCTGATGGGGAGTATGAGGTGCCCCGTCCTCTGTCGTGTCAGCAGTGAGGAAAATAGTTTTATCTGCTTACCTTGCCTTTGCCGTTAGAGTAATGAATGGCTATTAACCTTATTGCCTAAGAGTTTCATTGCAGAGGCCTATCTTGCTTTTCTAGTTCTTAGGCTGATGAGAGAATACTTAGGAATAAATTCATCACTATAATAAAGCAAGGCACACACTTTTACGAAAGGGATGACGTTTTGAAGGAGGAAAACATTGGGCAACAATAATTTAAAGGAGAGAGATTTATGCCAATTTTGGATACCTAGCCTTAAAACTTAGACTTCTATTTAAGTATTTTCTTTTTTAAAATTTTTCCTAGTTTTGAAAATTTGTACTTGTTTGCAATACATAACGTTTACTTTCCTGGTGTAGATCTGATACATGTACATGACACATCTTCTTGGTTATTAAAGTAACTACAAGAAAATATGAAAGTCATTCATTCATTTATTCCGATCAGTGTTGGTGAGGCACTGACACACATAGCTCTGTTTTCTGGTCTCCCTTTACCACAAGCCTGTTTTTCTTGGTGCCTTCCTCCTATGGGGCAAAGAAACTCCTAACCTACTAATTGTCTGATATGAGATAGTGTTCTCTAAAATCGAAGAATGAATTTTAGGAACAACAGAGGTTAAGAGCAGCGTATATTTATTGAGAGAAAGAAAGCTTCTGTCTGAGAGACAGACAGAAGATGTCCCAAGTGGGTTGCCAAGGACTCTGAATTTCCTAGGGATTTTATAGAGCAAAACCTCAAGGTGAGGTGAGGTCCAGGGTGGGGAAAAGATGGGAACTGGCAAGGTGGGCATGAGGTGGGACATAACTATCTATGGTCAACCAATAAAATTAATTGTTAAGGTAAAATTGATTAAATTGAGGACAAATGGGGAAGGGAATTACATAGTAAAAGCCGGTATGTATAAAGAGCAGTGACTTCCTGTAGGGGATTGGATTAGTGATCCCTGGCTTCCTCAGGGTGACAGACACTTATTTAGAATATCAATCCTTGATGTCTATCCTTAAGAAGTATGTGGGTGAATTTGTTTCATCTTTTGTCTTGTGGTCCGGCCTGCAGCAGAAGTGTCTGTCTCCCCCACAGTTGCAAGGTATCTCATCTTCTGCACTGGCTCCTTTGAGGGCCGGCCTTGTCTGACTGCCTATAATATTTCTAACTCAGTTGCCTCTAATAATCCCATCTCATCAAACTGAAACTTCCTCTTTAATTGCTTTAGGCTAAAACATGTAGAGCTATCCTTGATTCTACTCATTCCACATCCAATCAGCAAATCTTAATGCATCTGTCTTAAAAATATATCCAAATTCCAAGTCCTCCTCACTGCCACCACTTCTCCTATCCTGGTCTCCACCACTGTCACCTTTTACTGAACGACTGTAGCATACTTCTAATGTTCTCTACATGATCTGTCTTTTCAGACCTTATCTCCTTAACTCTATTGTTTGTGCTTCTAGTTTAGCCAAACTGCTTTCCTGCCTTCTTCTTCCTTTCTCTGAGCACCCAACATAATCCTGTCTGTGCACACATTGTTCTCTTGGCAGGCACACTCTTTCCCAGGCAGTGGGCGTGTCTAACTCTGGCACTGCATTTAAGCCTTGCCTAAGTGAGGGCTTCCCAGGCACCACGTGTAAGACAGCTCTGCCCTACAATGAGCCATTCTCTATGCCTTTACTTTGCTTTCTTTATCATTACCACTGATCATGACCTGACTTCTTATATGTTTACTACTTGGTTCATTTGTCTTTTTCACCCCATTACACTGCACAATAAATTTAGTGAGGGCAGCAGCTTAGTTTAGTTAATTGTTGGTTTACCAATTCTTAAAATTCCAGACACTTAGTTTTTTAAAGAATGACTATACATGACATGGAACCCTGAACTACAGATACAGTAACAGACAACAAAGGGACAACATGGATACAGTCTTTAAATGTGGGGAGTTTGTAATTTGCACAGGGAAAGTAGTCACTGAACAATTATATAATTTTTAATTTCTATGGTTATAAACATTGAGAAGATGCTATTAAGCACTCTGGCTGAAGGCCTTGTGTACTGGAAGACAGACTATCAAATATTTAATCATTTAGGTCTAAGAGCACAAATCCCTCAAATCATATAATTTTTGCAATGAAAATACAAAGAATCAATGTCATGCAAATAAGCATCTATAGTTAGAGGTGCTTTAAATAAGATTATAAAGGTTTAGAGGGAGCTGACAAAGCAAGACAGGGAACCAGATTAAAAGTAGCGTATTAAATAGATAATCCAGTGTAGCTGTGTTCCTTCTGTCAGTCAAGGTTACTGCAGGTCCCAGGAAAAGGAAGCATGTGATATGCAGATTGGGTCAAATTAATCACACTTTGGAGGGGAAAGCAAAGCAAAAATAAAACACTCTTTTAAACTTGTGTAAAGTAGAAAAATATCTTAATATGTGTGCTTCACAAAGTTCCTACTTTCAATTTCAACAAAAAATAATTCCTGGCACCCTCCCCCAAATCTCCTAGACCAGTTCCTTTCCTCTAAAACAAATTAGGGCTCCTTGTATGTGACCACTCAGTCATGTGTCACACTGTTTGATCAACAGGCTGCCAGGTGCCAGTTTAGGTGCTGTCCAAGAACCCAGAGGGAAGGGAAAGGAAGAGGGGGCCTCTTTACTAAGCTTTCTCCTACTAACAATGTGTGACACTCTATCATCTTGCTCTCTTTATCCTCACAGAAACTTAATGGAGGAACTGAATTTTCATTGAACAGATGAGGAAAACAATGTCAGAAAGTCTGCATAATTTTCTCAAGACCATACAACTAAAAATTCGTTGTTCCAAAAATCAATAATATTCAGTTCATTCTGAATTAATTTATTTTTGAAGGGAGAAAGTTTCCAAAAGGAAGTGTGAGAGCTACTAAATGATGAAGTATCTGAAATATAACCAATGAGTCATTCTGAATATGAAAAGCTTTTCTTTGTGTGTGTGTATGATTCATTGGGAAAGAGCTGCTTTCTAACCAGAAGTTTTATGAAGTGTCATGTTGTCCCCTAGCAGTTAATTTGGGAGGAACAAAGATTTGCTAGAATTACATCACTAACCATTAAATTGAACTAATTAAAATCATTTTTATGTGTTATGTACGTGTATCAACTCCTCCAATGAATGCAATCATTATGTACTGCAAAAAAATTCCAATAGAAATTTAAAAATTTTTTTAAGTTTCAAATGCCCAGCAAATCAAGAGAAAGTGAATGTCCCACAAGGGTATATGGCAAAAAATTTCCAATCCTATCTTTTAAAACATTGTAAGTCTATTTATTTTAGTTACAAGTGTCACATGTGAGATAGGAACTACAAAAAGATTGCTTTAGACATCCCAAGTGTATTTCTTGGCCAGAACATATATTTCTAGCTTTAAACAGAAACAATGCAAATTTATAATAATATAAGGAATCTAGAAAATGGTTTACTTTGACATTTGTCTTTTAAAAATTCTAGTAGCCACTTGGCAAGTACTTACTGTGCTTTGGGAACTATAATAAATTTTTGTATTATTCTGTCTTATTTACTGCTCATAATACATTTTCAAGATATGATCATACCCTTTCCATAGAAATGGAAACTAAGATCAGAAAGTCCATTGTCAAGCCCCAAATCCAGGGCTGGTGAGTGCAGGAGCTTCAAACTCAGGTCACTGATGAAACCTGTGTATTCAAGATCAGTGTGGCATTGCAGAAAACTCCCAAAAGTGGGCAATAGGAGGCTGAGGAAAAGTGAACACTAGATCTTTAAACAAAGGGTCTTACACTTTTGATGGCTGGTGGGCGGTTTCTGAAAACCCTGACCCCCTCCCCAAGAAACCATATCAAGCTGAAAACCTTCAGGAAGTCCTCAGAGCATTTAGGTTTCTTTGTTTTCTCTCTCTTTTTTTTTTTTTTTGTACTAAGAATTGAACTTGAATTGGTCCTTGAAAAGGACCTTGCACTTGCCAGACAGGCGTTGTGCCATTGAGCTATATCCCCAGCCCACTGGGTACTTTCTTGAATGACGGACTGAGATTGGGTGATTAAGAAACATTAAAATATTCTGAGGAGAAAATTTCTTAGATGTAAGGGACATAGTAATATGAAAAATAGCAGTTACAATTTTTTTGTATTTATGTTCAGAGAATAATTAAGAGATTTATAGATGTATTCAAATTGTAGATGAATCACTGTTATAGATGAATCGATTATATATACAAGTTATATAAGTTATACATGAATCACTATATATATCAAATACATATAATGTCAAATATCTATAATTCGGTGCTAGGATTGAAGCCTAGGGCATTTTACATGCTAGACAATTGAGTATTTTTTTGCTACATTGTTGGAGACACACTGGTGAAGCAGGTGACCTAGCCTAATTTTTCATGCATTTACTTTTCTGGTGACAAAGGCATTATGGTGCTCTGGAGTCAAATGTTAGTAGGCCAGTAGAGATGTCAGATAAAAAAATAGAATATACAGTTAAATTTAAAATTCAGCTAAATATCTTTTTTTGTATGAGTTTCTCTCATGCAATATTTGAGATTGATCGATTGATTTTGCTAAATCTAACCAACCTGCTTGGCTGTGCATTCAGCTAAATGACATAGTACCAAGCATTGTGACCCTGGGCAAATTATTTTATCTCCCAGACTTCATTGCCTCCTACACAAAGTAGATACAGGACACTCTTTACTAGATTGTTTTAGGATTTAGAATATTAATTTACCACTGAAGAAAGTAAAGAATTTCTCTTAGTGTGTCTATTCATTTCTTATTTCACATTATATACCTTTATCATTTATTACTGTTTCATGCTCTTCGAATGTTTACAGTTGATTTTATAGAGGTAAGTTTAAAAGACACTGCTGTGTTAATTCAAGGTGAGGGGTTTATTTTCCTAAGTAGATTATATAGCTTTTCTTAGAGAGGAGCTTGATATAAAGGTACTGATAGAACAACATTTTAGCATAAAGCTGAATTGTGACATGAGCGAAGTGGATTTCTTAAGAACACCCATATCAATTGATTAAAGGGTGTGTGTTTAAATATAAGATTGCAAAAGATTAAACAAAAGTGGCATATTTGATGAGATGTTGATTGATCTATGAGTTGAAAGAAGGTAATAAAATATATAATGATTTAAATTTATAGATTATGACAAAAAACACAGGCTTTCTGGAAGTTATATTGGCAAACATTAGAGTCAAAACTGTTAATACACTTCTGTATGGTCATCTCATTTCTAAGAAAACACTAAATGACCATAGATGTATATAATAATTTAAGAATAAAAACATTCATTTTTAAATCCTCTGGAGCAAAGGAAGAAATCAATGAATAAATTAAATACTGGAGTATGACAATATATTAATGTAATCTTTAAAAGAAAGCTTTAGATACCTAGTATAAAATTTATGCTAGATAAAAATCAAAATTACTTCAATTTAAAAATATATAATGTTAGTTATAATCAAAATGTTAATGTTGTCAGATTAATTAGGTTTCAGTTTTATTTTCTTCATTTTCCTAACACCAAAATTTTATGAAATATGTTTTATCATTAGAAACAGAAAAGTATTTTTAAAATTCTGAGATCTAAAAAGCTAACTTCCCTAAGGTACTCAACAGCCTTCTCCTTTTTTCCTCCAGGCATGTTGGTATATTTCTTCCTTTGAGTTCCACTTATTCCACTGGGAAGCCAGGCAATAGATGCTATTTAGTTGTCCAATGGCTAATTATTCAGCAAGACAATTACAAAAGAATGGTGTATTTGTGGAGTTGATAGATTAAAATTCAGGCAATTTTGATAAAAGGATATCATTTATTATATGCCATTTTAACTTTTCTTCTTAAGCAAAAGTCTTGAGTATGTAACCTATGAAATATTACACTAAAAATTCCAAGGAAAATTACTTTTAGGTCATTAGAGTAATAGATATTAACAGACTTATATGATGGTTTCTGTTCACTGAAGTATGAATTATTCTTTCAGCAACCTCATTTTATTTGATTTCTTGACCAGATATGTTAAATAGGCACATCTGCTACAAAACACAAAATTAAAATATCAATGAACAACTAAATGCACCCTATTTCTACTTTAATACCGTTTAATAGAATTGCATCATATTTGAAAATTTAATGACACTTTGTAAAAACCTACATAATTTTTAAAAGACTGTAACCTTGAGAAATATTGAGTGTAATAAAATTCATCAGATAATGTTACCATTGGTCTACTTGCAAATTTATTAAGAGACATAGCTTGGGGAAACCCTTCTTTATCTATCACTCTCATAGATATTTAATAAGCTCGGGTTCAAGCAACGGATGGTGATGATTTGGTTGCTGTTATTTTCATCCACGTACAAATCCGCAAATCCAGTACTGAGTCGTGAAAATCCTCCTTTGTCAGTGCCACAGAAGTGTGTCTTTCCCTGGGTATGATTAAGAAAACTAGTGATGTGTGCATGTTTAAGGAAAGAAAAAAAGAAGCTTGGACCTGGATTTTGACAATGTCAAGATTTTCAGTGTATATGTGCCTGTTTTGGAAATACCACTGATTCCCATTCTTGAAGACACAGATATCTTGTATTATTTAAACCACCCAAAGGTAAGAAACCGGAGCTACCATTGTGCTTTTCACGTATGCTTCAACCTCTGCTTCGATTTATTGAAGTATCAGTTTTTGCTTTGTTTTCTATGGTACACGCTTTTAGGTACAATTGGCAATTTTATCTTTATTCTTAGCATTTTTGACAGATAAGTGAATATGAAAATACAATTTTAGTTAACAATAACAATAAGTGAGTATGATTTTGCTAATCTTAATATCACTACACAGTAATACCACCTATTTGCACATTGAAATTTCATTTTTGAAAGTCAAAAGCAATGACTTTTGGCAGATATATCTTTCTCCAAAGAAACTATTAAATACTTACTTTTTTCTCTTTAAAATATTCGACTTCATGGAGATAAGGTGGGAATCTAGGGATAGGGGGTGATGGGAAGATGGAGAGGGAAAAGGGAAATAAAAATGATTAAGGTTTGATATTCCTGAAGACAAATAACAGTAGTACATATTATGAACATATTCTAGTAAAAAAAATATAAAAATAAAGTATTTTAAGAAAGAGTAACATCAAATTCAGATAAATAGTAATGTAGCATTTACTTCCAAAATATGAGCTCCAACTCACTGGGACTTCTTAAGTCTTCAGCCCTTTTTATAACAACCTGCATACTCCATTCAAATAAGCAAAAAAGTAATCCGAAAAGAAGGGCTCACCCAAGGCAGCATATGATAGTGTGACAGGACCAGAATTTCTCCATCTGGCCTTCCTTTAACTCTCAATGATAGGCAAATGTATTTTAATTAGACTTTCAATAACTTATCAACTACTGTGATGTTTTATTTTTACACATTTAAAAACTACCGTGTCATTTTGATTGGACCATGATTATGTGTTTTCAAATACTGGTGACTTCATTCTGTATTGGAAAGCTGGACACTATTAGTTTTAAAAATACTCCTGTGGGTCTTGTCATTGGTGTGTGTATTTCGATTCTTTACGTATTCCTTAATCACTTTGCCCTGTGATACTTTCCTTCTTTCACTCAACTTGTGTCCATCACCACTACTCACTTGTCATTGCTAATCAAGCTGGAAGGGGGTGGGGAGTGAAGCAGCAGGATGTAAACGTAAAGACCTAAGCTTTGTAAATTGCGCTTTATATCCTGTAGAAAATACACGCTGCTTTCTGCACTCCGGAAACATTAATCACAAAGATAATCACAGTCAGCAGAAAGAGTATGCAGGTTGCAGTCAAATTAAGTTAGAAATTGGTAAGAAAGGTGTAAATTAAGGAGTTCTCCCTTAGAAATGATTTTTTAAAAAAGAAAAGCAACCGCAAAGAGCTATTTAAGTGAACATAATAGTAGAATAATTGGTGCAGCTTTTTCATTTTTTAATTAAGGTAATTTTTTATGCTGTGAAGTTAACATGTTAAAAATTAAAAACCCTGGCAAAATATTTTTAGAAAACTAATGTATAACTGTACATTATGAATCAAAAGTTAGATTGACTTAAATAAAATTGAAAAAAATTTAAAGTCTGTACAAGAATTATCTTCAAAAAAGTCACATTGTTTGCAGGAAAATGGATAGAACTTGAGATTGTAATGCTAAGTGAAACGAACCAGCCACAGAAAATTAAGTGTTACATGGCTTCTCTCATATAAGAAACATAAAACAGATGCTGAGAAACAGAGATAGACCTTTTGAAAATGGGAAAGGAACCAAGAGAGGAACGGAGAGGAGGGAGAGCAGAAGGGAATGGAAAGAAAAGGAATTACGATGTGTTGTGTACATGTACCAACTCCTTTCCAAAAATGCAGTCATTATGTACTGCAGATGTGTACTGGGCGGGCATGGTGATGCATATCTGTAATCTCAGCACTTGGGAGGCTGAGGCAGAAGGATTGCTTCAAATTCAAGGCCAATCTGGGCTACATGACGAGTTCAGGATCACCCTGAACTACACTGTGAGACCCTGTCTCAAACAAACAAACAAACAAATAAACAAAATATACTAATAAAGTAAAAATTTGAAAGAAAAAACCCTAAAATATTAATAAATAAATGACTAAAATAAAGGAAACATGATAGGAAATAGATGTTTTAGGATGCAGGAGAGATGAATTAATTAATTTAGGATCAGGGAGAGGAAGTAAGGGAGAGGAGGTAAAGGGATCAGAGATCAAAATACACTAAATCCCCCCAAATGAATAAAACTATTATGCATTGCAAATATAAAATGATGAAGGTAAACACGATGTACTGGAAACACATGCTAACAAAATTAAAACTTAAAAAAAGGTTTAAGGTCATTCCACCCTAAGTATTCTTACTTATTAATTTATTACACACACACACACACACACACACACAGTATTTGCATCTGGGCATTTTTTTATGCAGATACTCTTCTTTGTTCTCCGTTGTAGCCCATTAATAGATCAATAGGGGATTTCCTATTTTCTAATAGATCAAAGGCGTAACTGCTCACTTTGGGTGATAATATGCAGCACTTGGACTGCCATAGTTAGTTTGGGTTATGTATGGTGCTAGGCCAAGCTGGTTCTTTCCTACATCCCCTTAAAGCAGAAATATATTTTGCCTTCCCATCACAAAAAATGTGCCGAGATTTTGAACTAATGTACTGGGCAAATGCTTACGATCTTACATAACAGTTCTCAAATGTCAAAGTACAAGTCAACCTGAGTTTTAACAGTTCATATGTTAAAAAATAACTGAAAAAAATGTAACATTCTTATATCGTTTTCATAATTTTGCTAGATTTAGTTTTAGCCTGTCTTGTTTTGTTACATTTTACTGTGTCTGATAGTATGGGCAGCGGTTTTGAAAATAATGAGATGTATTATGGTAACCATTGTTGGTTTCCTATTTTCTTGTTTTTAAGTCCTGTAATGCTTTTAGTCTTTTGTTTTGATTGGTTTTATTCTGTTTCATTTTGTTTGATTTTATTATATATGATGGTATGAACAGCTACTTTGATGAAAACATTTTCATCAAGAAACATTTTGGTAGCCATTGTTGCTATCTTGTTATCTTGTTTTGAAGTCCTATAATGCTTTCATTCTTTTGTTTTGATTGCTTTTGTTCTGTTTTGCTTTGTTTGATTTTATTATGTGTGAATGTATGGATAGCTATTTTGAAGAAAATGAGAGACTTTATGGTAGCCATTGAATTTAAAGTGCAAAAAGTAGGAGAAATTGTAAGTAAGGAGTACCAGATATAATATCTTTTATTCATATTGTGCTATAGCTCCTGTTCAATACAATAAAACCAAACACAAATATTTTAAAGAGATAAAATTATATTTACCTGTGAATAATATGATTGCCTACTCAGAAAACCCAATGGAATCAATTCTAAAAGTATTAAAATTGATGAGAAGTTCAGTGAGATAGTAGGCTACAAAATAATTAAATGAATTATTAAAAACTTCTTTATATACATGTAGTAAGTAGTTAGACAATTAATAACAATCATTACTGATAATTGGAAATTTTAAAGGCATATAATTTAAAATTTTTAAATGCATAAAATAAATTTAATAAAAGTAGCTTATTTAATGAAAATTGAAAGACAAAATAGATTTTAAAGCCATTAATAAATGAGATGATATCCCCTGGGTGGTAATATCTTAACATGTTGATTCCCCCAAAATTAACCCACAGATATATAAAGCACATTGGAAGTTTCCTTGGGAATGTGATTATTCTAAACATAATAAATGTCTACATTTTACTGTCACAGTAAAAAATGGTCATCTAAATGCAGTCACTAAAATGATAAGTATAGATCTATATTTTTTTTATTGGATGCACATGTAATGTTTGTGCAGTGAAATAATTAACAAAAGTAAAAAGAAAATTTGTGTTACTTATTATACACTAGGCATTGTACAAAGTGCAGGGGATATAAAAAATGGAGCCCATGAGTCCTGCTGTCAAACCTAGGAAGACAGTCATTGACATAATGGACCATAATAAAATAATAGGTCATTGAACTGATGATAAACTCTGAATTTTATGTGAGTACAAAGGAGGAGCCCCAATCACCCAGGCACCCTAAATCCAGCTGTATTTGACTACTAGGATTGCCATAATGAAATACAGACACACACAATAAGCTACAGAACAAAAATATTTTAAAACAATTGTGTCTGTACTGAACACATACAGAAATTTTTTCTTGTTAGTGCTCCCTATAAAAATTTATCAACATAGCATTTACACTGTGTTAAGTATTTAAAAATAAAAAAATGGAGGTGTGAGTAGGTTGTAAGCAAATTCTGTACCACTGGTGGAGTGGCTTATGCAATAGAAATCCAGTTCTCAGTCTTCTGGAGACTGGAGGTCCAAGAGAAAGGTGTCGACAAGCTTGGCTTTCTTCAGAGCCCCTCCCTTAGACCTGCATACGGCTATCTTTTTGCTCCATCCTCACATGATCACTCTTCTATATGCGCAGCCCTTACTGTCTCTTTGTGTGTCCACATTTCCTCTTTTAAGGACATTAGTCAGCTGGTACTTAGTCATCCCAATGGCTGCACTTTAATCTAATCATCTCTTTAAAGGCCTTCACTCCCTCTCTCTAGTTACAGTCACATTCTGAGTCACCTGGGGGTGAGGCATCAACATGTGAATTTTGAGGGGACACAATTCAGCTCGAATGATCAGCCTGGCTGAGACGGGAGAATCACAAGTTATTGTAAGCAATTCTTCACGTTGTTAGATAATGTTCTTCAAGAAAAAATACTGAAATGTATCTTTGTACTATAACTTTAATGTGTTTACATTATATTTTAAAATCTATACAATGCAGAGGTATATAATTCTATTCTCTCTAGGGGTAACTGTTATTTATACCTTAATTCATAGTGTTCTGTACATTTTAAAAATTGTATCTGAATTTTTCTTGTTGCCTTGGTAGAGTAGAATACCCTCTTTACAAAAACTTTGTACTAATGGAGAAGAGACCATAATTTATTTTTTGAAAGGTGCATATTTTACTTTTTAATTCCAATATAATAAAGAGTATATAAAAACAACAAATACTTTTTTACATCAATCTGTAGGGACATTTGCACAGAATTCTCCAGAAGCCACCAACAATTGAGGAACCCTTGTATTTGCTGACTCATTCTTGACCATCTTCAAATAATACTTAAGTATTATGGACCATTCTCAGTCATATAATCTGTATGATGTTCTATAGTCTGTGTACTAACTCAGCTTTACAAGTAGAATTGGGATCCCCTAACTTTGCTTTGGTGTCATATATATATTCCAGATTCATGTTCATAAATATGCATTGCAACATAGCTGTTATGGTAATGCTATTATATGAGTTAAATTACTATGCAGATCATAAACAAGAGAACAAAAATTTATTGCTATATGACTTAATGGGCTTACAGGTTAATAAAGTACACAAATGACATAAGTAAGTGGCAGAATTTTATTCTTACTTAAGAAAGGTAAGCTTAAAGTATAATTAAGTCAGAAGACCAAGGTGCAGTTACTTTATGAGGTAATAATGACACCTGACACCCTGCGGTCATTTATCAAATATACATTAAGCATTGAATGAATGAAAAACCCAACTGAAACAATGGACCAGGTATATAAATATATAATTCACAAAAGAAGAAATCCAAATGACCAACAAACATGAGAGTTTGTCCAACTTTGCTACTAAATGCAAATCAAAAACCATGTGTATATGAGTTTTTTTCATGTATCAGATCGAAGAAAACTTTAAAACTGACAAAATTAATTATTGACTGGGAGAAGTGGTACCCTTGTTTAGGTCTAGCAGAATATGAAATAACATATCAACCTAGAGCAGCAATTTGTCTGACTTTGGTGAGTTGAAACTAGACCTAGCAATTCTACTGATGAACATGTATATGCACTGTGTCTCTGGAGACTTGCAAAGTCTGCTTGTGGAGTATCCTGTTCATAATACCAACAGTGGAAACAACCACATTTTCATTAACAGAAAAAGAATCAAAGTGGGAAGAAGGAATAAAATATGGAGCACTATAGGCTATAATATGGGCAAGCAATGCTATAAAATGAAATAGCTCTATGTCTAACAGTATAGATAAATTTTCAAGACACAATTTTGAGTGAAAAAAGCAAGTTGTAGAATTGTGCATAGAGGAAGATACTGCTTTGTAAAACTTTAAACACATGCCCCAAATTGTACGATGGCAGCAGACGCTCAGGTGGATATAAAGGGGTAGAGGATGGCTGGAAGGCCACATAGCAAACTTACAGCACTGGGTGTTTCCAGGGAGGTAGCAAAGCAGGAAGGAAAGGGTGAGGCTGGGAAATGGCTGTTTGTTAAATGGCTTTAACTTCAGGCATACAACTTTATTTATCTTTTTCATACATCATAAAAGAACTGAAGTCAATTCGACAGAAGTCAACAGTTATTAATTCTTAGTGGTAGAAATACGGATGATATAATTTTCCACTGGTTTGCATTTTAGCTGGGAATCTATACATATCCACTAAGTAATTAATTTACATAATACACAATACAAATGGTATGAAAGATACATAGTGACAATTATTCTTCCTCCCATTCCTGTTGCCCTGTCCTGAGGTTCCTCTTTATCAGAGGCAGAAGACCACTGTTATCACTTTCATGTCACATTTTTGTACAGATTAGTCTCTCTCTCCATCCCCTACACACTTCTTCTTTCCTGCAAATGCTTGTACTCAATATTTTAAAAGAATTTTTAATACCTTTTTTTTTTTGCAGAAATGCCCTGTCATTTTTAGTGACTGTAGAGTGTTTCACCCCATGGCATATCTGTTTGAGTTTTTTATTTTGTTTTGTTTTACATTTTTTAAAGTGTCATTTTAAAAGGAATAAAACAAAACAATAAAAGGAATCAAAACAGTGATAAGACAATAGGAAATCTACAGTGGTTACTATATTGCACATTGTTGTCCTCTAAATAGTTGCTCAGATTACCAGCCTTAGGCTTGCAAAGTCAATTAAACAATACAGTTCCTATGAATCAGCTGGTTGCTTGTGGGGGATGGGGCTGTTCTTCTCTGGGAGATCTTTTTGAAAGAAATTAATGATTTTATAAGGTTAGGAAAAGGGAAAGAAAAGGGAGATTGGATTTTTGCCAAAAAAGATGATCATTCAGTAGACAGGGTCATATCTTGAAGATTCTAGAGCAGAAATACATCAGTAGATGCTCTTTATAAGGATTAATTTGGGGGTACTTTGAAGGATAAAGCAGAGGGAGCAAGAGATTGGATCTGAAGAAACCACTTACAAGATTTAATCAAAGACGAGCAATAATTAGCTTCCAAAAATTCCAATGAAAACATAGGAATAGAGTCAAAGCAACTGCAAGAGTACAACACGTGATACTTCTTTGTTTGATACCAGGGATTGAACTCATGATCTTATACTTACCAGGCAAGTGATTGAGCCACTGAGCTAAATCCCCAGCCTGAACATGTGATACTTGACAGAGAGGCTAGAGAAGAAGGAAAAAGAGTCAAAGATAGCTACCTGCAAGATCTAAGTGAACTTAGATGAGTGAAAACAAAGAGATTCTAAGTAGGAGAGTCAGGAAGAAGAAGTGGTTTGCTGGAGAAGGGAGTGAAAGTCCTTTTGGAGGTACTGATCAGAGGACCCTGCTGTGGGGTGCTTCAGAAATAAGTTTAATGAGTTTGGTTAGTAAGAAATAGTCACAATATTTGGAATGAATGAATGAATGGATGGATGGATAAATAAATGAAATATGGTAGAAGAGCTAAGGAAAGTGGTTAAGCCTAGACATGTGGAATATGAAAGGTTAAACTTTGAGGAGAAATATGCATGGAACAGGAAAACGGGCCCACTGTTCCTCAGTAGCACAGGATGTGAGGTTGTGTATTTAATTAATTTATATAAAATGCATAGTGTCACTACTAAAAAATGGAAAGACAATGCAAAATGAAACAAAACCCAAGTGATCCCTGACAATTAGGAGCTGGTTACAATTTCGTGGTCTCAAACTCACTACTCACTAACGAAAAAGTGAGGCCCATGTCCATGTGGCCATGGAGTCATGAAACCCAATCCACAATCCTGATTTGCTGCACCAGGATTTTATGGATCAGGACAAGGTGATAAATAGAACAGTTTGGAGTGGTAGCAAAGCAGCGTGGGATTCATTCCCTCATCCCTTTCTCTTCTGCTTCTTTCTCCTTTCCTTCCCTCTTTCCCATATACTTCATGAGGTACTTGCTAGGTGCAATCAGATTGTTGAATGCTAAGATGATATGAACGAAACAACAACAGTAAAAAGATTTTTTTTCTTCCTTTAAGAAATTCTGTCCTCTTGAGAAATTATAGAACAATCTTTTCTGATATTTTCCTTAAGACAATAACATTCAGAATTTCTATGCAGTAAGGGTTTAAGAGCAGCCACCTGGTAAAGTGGGAGCTAGGAACTTACCTTAAAGTGGCATCCATTTCCCAAATCCACAAAGTGTGTTTATTGATATTTGGCTGTCCTACAAGATATTATGAGTAGGTAAAACCTTCAAGGCCACCCCTTTAAAGTTTGGTCAGTATTTTAAGACAGGCATTTTGAATTTATGTCCCGACACTGCAAACAATTGATCGACGCCAAAATACACATCCCTGGCTTTCATAAAAACACAGTACCACAGGGTGGAGCAGAGTTAAGTATCACTTGGTGCCATTGGTAAGCAAGTTCCTTGTTCTTATGATTTGAAAATATAGAGGCTAAAGGGAATATACTGAAGTTCTTTCTAACTTCCGTGTGCCCATACTGCCTATCCCTGCCTCACCAGAATGTAAAAGAGGCACAAACAATTCCTGGAGGCATTCTTACTGAAGCAATCAGAAATGTTTCACTTTCTAGTCTAAAGAACTGTTCAGAAGTTGGAGCGATTCAAAAGATGCAGACTGGAAGCACCTGAAATCCACTTAGACAGGCTGATGTTTCCTGTCTCACTTCTACATCTCTCACTCCACACTCACCTTTTCCCTCTGGGGCTTGTCTTTCCCCTTCCTGCTGTTCCATGTTCATTGAATTACTTGGCACATGCTATGGGGGCATCTCTTTTCTGCTGCGGTACACTGTCACTCAGGGCAACCTCTATCGCTGTAACATGACACAGCTGAGACCCCCGAACCCCTGGAATCATAAATTCACGTCATCCCTAAACTTGACGACCTTCTCCACCTTTCCAACATTGTCCCCAGGTCTGTGACTAAGAGATTCTTCACCTTAACAGTCATAACCTTCTCTACTGTTTCTCAGTGCTTGAGTGCAGACTCCTCTGCTTCCAGCAGTTTCCTCCCACAGGACTGGTTCTGCAATCTTAATGAGATATTTGTCTCTTTAATTCTTTAATTTCCTAGCATATTCTTTGCCAGAAACCCCTCCTCTTTGCATCCTAGACCTTGTCACTGGTCCTTTAGACGCCCCCACTGAGGTTCTATAACCCTTCCACAACTTTGTGTCCCTCCTATTGCAAGCAGAAGCAGTGAACCGCTCTAAATTCTTACTGCATTGGGAAACTGGGAGGATCATGGTTAGATTCCTCTAGCTCTCCAGCCCTCATCTTCTTACAGATGACACAGCATTCAGTAGATGAGTGATTTCATCTCTCTCTTTCTCTCTCTCTCTCTCTGTGACACACACACACACACACACACACACTCACCCATAAACTGCTCGTCACCATCTGACCTGCTGTAGTTACCTGAAGGCACCCTATTCTAGGCACCTCATTCTCTCTTGCATTTGTTTTTGTACCTTGTTCTACTTTTACCTAGAATCCCGTTCTGCATTGTGATGAACTGTGTTCACTCTTTGCCCAAGGTCCCTCCAGCCTAGACTTTTCAGGAAGCCCTATATCAAGTTCCCTGCAGAGGGTTAGGACCATCTTTGTTTGGCTCCCACAGCACCTGAGGCCTTGACTCATCCCCATGTGCTGGATATCACTATCTGTCCCTCTGGATCACTTTCCCCCACTTCTTCCCTGTGCCCTCTGGATTCAGTCAGAATCCCAGCAGGAGACCAGTGTGTGTGTGTGTGTGTGTGTGGCGGGGGTCCAATATCGAGTGCCCTGGCTGTGGGCTTGCCTTGTGCTGGCCTTTTGTTTCAATGTTAAATCACTGTGTGCCCTAGGTACTTCTTCTGTACAACTACCCATCCTTCTGGGGCTGGAACAATGCCCTCTCCTAGCTTTTGCAGTCTGGTCGTGGTAACAGGTTCTACCTCCAGATCACTGTACTATTTCTTGAGATATCTTATGCTCACACTTTTGTAAATAGTCACTTCACAAATAATCTCTTCTTAAATTATCCCTGTCTTAGTTTTCTGTCACTGTGACAAATACCTGAGTTAAACAACTTTAAAAGGAGACTTTGGGGAATAGTTCAGGTCAAAACTATAGTAATCCCATTTGAGTGTGCCTTTGTTTTTGATTGGGAGTATGATGGAGGACCTCCTTCAAAAGGGTTATTTACCTATGACATATCCTTTCTGTGAATTTCTTGAAGGCATAAATTATATATCTTTTTAATCTATGTATTCACAGCAATGAGAGCATTTTCTGTTACTAGTAGATGCTGATAAATATTTTTGGTGGAGGGAAGGAAAACTTGGAAGAATAGAAGAATGCAGGATTACAGTCAAGTAGATTTCTCATTTTGGTTTGATTTCCTAATGATTTCTTACTCTTTGATCAATCTCCAAATCAGTCCAGTTACTGTTTTATATGTGTTTCTGTTCTGTGTAAATCACTTCCCTGCATGCTGGTGACTCAGACTTGGCTCAGTTCTCTGGAAATTTTTTTCATTGAAAGATCAAGAGGGGTAAAGTTTAGTAGAGTAGGAGGTGTCTGTTGGGGGTGGGAGGTGGAAGTGAAATCTGACACTCAATAAGAGGTCTGGAACAACTCGCACATCCAATCAGAAGAAGACTGGTGATCAATGTCAAGGGACAAGTGGAGACTCCAGAGCAAGAATTTTTAATAGAGATAATCTACTTTTCCTCTACACTACTGGATTAGCCATCCTAAGCACTCTTGGGGCAATGTCATTTTCTTGCTTTTAAATTTTTGAATGACTCCTCCTTTCCTGAGGGAAGAATGAGCTTTTCTTTTGACAGAGTGCCTTTACTTTCACAGATCTGTTTTCCAGCACTCTGTGTATAGACATTAAATCAGATTCATTTCTGCAGCTGGGGTTCCTATGTCCCACCTTTATGCCTTTATTCATGAATTCCCATTTCCTACACAGGAAGATCTTTTTCTTACCTCATTTCCTGACAAACCCTATCCACTCATACCCCTCATTTTTTATTTGCTCTCAGATCTATTTGCCCATTCCTGCTTGCTCTTGCAACCAATTAATTGGGCACAGACTTTGATAACCTGGGATATATATTTTTTATTTTCAATTTTATATTTTAATTGTCCTTTGTTAGTGCACAGAAATAAAATTTGTGTTTTACATTGACTTTTTACTCCTGTGACCCTGAAAAATTCACTCATCTGTTCTAATCATTATGAGTAAACTCTTCAGGATTGTTTACACTAGTACTCCATCATTTACCAATAACCATAACTTTATTTCTTCTTTTCCAGTTAGGATGATTTCTCTCTCTCCTCTCCTCTCCTCTCCTCTCCTCTCCTCTCCTCTCCTCTCTTCCCTTCCCTTCCCCTCTTCTCTTCTCTCTCTCTCTCTCTCTCTCTCTCTCTCTCTCTCTCTCTCTCATATTATTGCAAGGACTAGGACTCCTAGTATAATGTTGAATACTTGCTCTGTTCTTGACCTTAGGAGGGAAAACTTTCAGTACTTCATCATTAAGAATGATGCTAACTGCATAGTATTATTTGGTACATGCTTTTTATCACACTGAGGAATTTTTTTTTCTGTTTCTTATTTGCTGAGAGTCCCTCTTATGAGTTGGTATTGAATTTTGTCAAATGCACTTTCTATACCAATTGAAATGAGTGTATAGTTTTTCTTCCTATCTTTTGTTCTATTAACGTAGAGAATTTAAGTGATTATTTTAAAATTAAAACATATAATTCTTGTTTAAAGTTATGAAAATTTTTAGTGTAAGTCATAATAGTTGCTTGTGAATTTTGACCAAGAATTGATTTAAAAATTTTCAGATTTGAATATCTGAGATATCATAGAGGTCACAGAGAGGACATGTGTTTATCTTTGTGAATAACTGCTAACATTTGCTAAGTTGGTTTTACCTTCTTCCTTCCCACAAGTGATACGACATTTGTGTTAGCCTTTTACATGTTGGCTATTCTACTGTTTATCAAATAGTTATCTCATTTGGGTTTAATTTTTATTTTAAACAAATATGATGACTCATGATGTTAAGCACATTTTCAGTGTTCATTGGTTACTTATTTAAAAATTTTAAAACTGATACACAAAAACAAAAATTCCATACATAATAGAGTCTTACATAGCATTCTAATACACGTGTACATTTCATAATGTTTACCTTAAAGTTATATGTGTTTATCTCCTCAAATATTTATCATTTCTTTATGGAAAAAACTTTCAAAATCCTTTCCTCTAGCTTTTTGAAATGTAAAATACCTTATTGTTGTCTTCAGTCACCTCATTGTTCAATAATACACCAGAAGGTCTTGCTTCTGATTACAACATGATAACCATTGATCACCATTTTGACACGTGACTTCTCTCCTCCACCTCTGGTAACCACCATTCTATTGTCAATTTCTATGAGATCAACTTTTTGAAAAAAAAAATTTTTATGGGCAGAAATATTTATTGAGAGAAAGAAAGCTTCTGTCTGAGAGAGAGACAGAAGGGATCCTGAGTGGATTGCCACAGATTCTGTATGTTCTAGGGATTTTTATAGAGTAAAATCATGAAGAGAGGTGGGTCTAAAATGGGAAACACCGGGAACTCGCAAGGTAGATGGTCATGACGTGGGACAGAACTATGGCCAACCAATAAGTTTAATTGTTCAGGTAAAATTGACCAAATCAGGGACAAATGAGGAAGCAAGTCACTTAACAAGCAAGCATTCTTTATGGATCAGTGACTCTTCCTATAGGGGGTTGGGACGGAGACTCCTGGCTTCTCAAAGTGATCCATACTTAATCCCTATGGACTATACTTGTTTTGCATTTGTTTTGCCTTATTTCTTGGGATCTGGCTCATAGCAAGAGGTGTGTGTCTCCTCTAAGGTCACCAGACGTCTGGTCCTTTGTGCCAGCTTCTTTGAGGGCCTATCCCTGTCTGACTGCCTACAATATTTCTAACTAGCTCAGCTGCCTGTAACATTCCCCTCTCTGAAGAAGTATCCCAAACTGCCAAGAGGGAAAAATGGGTGATAAACGATCTAACTTCTTTAGGCTGAACGGGGTCATAGTTGTTGATTGGCAGTCAGAGATACTCTACAGAGCTTCTAACTAATGGCACTCAGTAGATACCAGGCACAATCATCTTGGGTGGGATACAGAGTATCTAACTAATGGCCCTCGGTAGACACCAGGCACATTCATTTTGGGTGGGCGTACAGCTTTAAGTCTGTTTGAAGGAGACAAAGCTAAAGAAACAATTAATTAGGCATGAGCCAAATATTAGAATCAACAGGACTACAGTTGAGTACAGTTAACAAACAATTCCACCAAGAGGAGCTAGTAATGGTTTTCCATAAGGAGGATAAGGACAAGGTCCAAGAAATTTTAGAATGTGACATGTCATTGATTTGTCATCTAATATCTTGAACAGTTAATTGAGATACCAGTGAAAGGATCAGGAATGTGCACACATTTAGTTTTTACAGTTGTATCAGTACCTCCTGTGCTGTTAGAAAGTCCGATGCCATCTGATTTTGGAGGATGGCCTGTTTTATTAATTTTAGCTTTTTATTTATGAGAGAGATTAGCTGCGATAATACATTATTTTGACAAACAAAACTCTAAGTTTTTATATATGGACAACAATATGTATTATCTAAGATGACTTCTCTGCCTTTGGCATTAGCAAATGCTCATTTTCTATGGGTTTAACTTAGGAGGAAAACGTTGTAATAGTCTAGAGTTCTTTCTGACTTCACATGCCTCTATAAGGAAAGTACAAAGTGGCGAGATGAATAGAAGTAAGGCCAAAGAAAGGAAATTGAAGCAGAATAGGCTTGACATTTCCTCTAGAACAGAGGAGAGTCAGAGGCAGTCTGTCTCAGTGAAACCTGTCTTTCAAGTCTTGGAGACCAGCCACCAGCCTAGTGCCGCTTAAACGGTAAAAGGAGTCCCAGTTTTACCGTAGGCATGGATATTTTCTAGGTCTGAGCTAGATTTCATTTAAGAAGACTCATTTTACAGAAGTTTATATTAAAGTCTGCTGCTATATTATTCTCTCTAGTGCTATTGTCTAAATACAGTCAGGTGAGGAGTACCAGTAAATTTAGCAACTAATTTAAATTTAACATGTACAATAACAAAATAATAAAAATGTGCCGTTAAAGAAATATAGTTTTATAGTTTTCATTATTTTAACAGACAGGGCAATTAAAACAATGGGCAAATTGCGAGCAATTATCACAAGTAATCATAAGCAACTGACAAAGACAAAGCAGAATTTAAGCATAAAAATTTTTACCTAAATAAGTCCCAGTCCAGAGTCTATGAAAAAAAGGCAAACTCTTACCTCCATCTGGTGATCTCAGTGGAAGACCTCCAAATGATACAGGGGAACGAAACTCCCGACCTACTTACTATATGTCTGGTACGAGTTCATGTTCTCTAAAATCAAAGAATGAATTTTAGGAACAAGAGGTTAAGAGCAGAAACATTTATTGAGAGATAGAAGGCTTCTGTCTGAGAGAGAGACAGAGGGGTTCCAAGTAGGTTTCCCTATTCATATATGAATGAGATCATGCAGTATTTCACTTTTTTGCATGGCTTATTTCTCTTAACAAAATGATCTCTAGTCCTATCTATGTTGCTTTTACATGTCAAGGTTTCATTCTTTTTTCAGTGAATGAAGAGTATTCTATTGTGTATATGTACAACTTTTCCTTTATCTATCCATCAGTTGATAGGTTATTTCCCTTTCTCAGTGTTACAATGAACATGGGAATGTAGATGCCTCTCTGACATACTGATTTCATTTCTGTTAGATGTACTTAGTAGTAGGACTGCTGAATCATATCTTTTGAGGATCCTCATACCTTTTTTTCATAGTGGCTATACTAACTGACCCTTGGAAGTGTCCCCCTTTCTCCAAACCTTGCTAGCCCTTATCTTTAGTCATTTTGACAGGAATCACTCTTACTGGGATGAAGGATATCTCATTTTGGGTTGCTTTGTGTTATTAGAATTTCTTACATACTCTGGGTATCAGAATTTTAGATATATAGTTTTCAAATATTTTCCTCCATTCTATAGGTGGTATGTTTACTCTGTCAATCATTTCCTTTGCTGTGTGGAAGCTTTATAGTGAAATGCAATCCTGTTTGCATACTTTTCCTTTTGTTTCCTGTGCTTTTAATATCTTGTCCAAAAAGTCCTTGCACATTACTAAATCCTGAAATATTTCCCCTATGTTTTTTCTAGTACTTTCATAGTTTGAAGTCTTATATTTAAGTCTTTAATTCATTTTTAGTTCATTTTCTATCTAGTGGAAAATAAGGGTCTATTTTCACCTTTCGGCATGTGGATATCCAATTTTCCAAGCACCATTTATTGAAAAGACTGTTGTTTCCCGAATGTGTGTTCTTAGCACCTTTGTCAAAGATCAGTTTATTGTACATACATATATTTGTATATATACTTTCTATTCTATTCCATTGGTTTGTGTGTTTGATTTTAATGCCATTTTCATGTATTTTTATTCTTATAGCTTTATAGTATATTTTTAAGTCAGGCAGTACGGTGTCTTTCTTTCTGTAGTAGTCAAGGTTTACAATGGAAAAATTTAATACCTCTTTCTCTATTGCCTGTTTTTTAACATCCTAATGTAGTTATTTTTAAAACTATTACTTTGTCTTTATACCAACAGTATGAATTGTTTACACACCATGCTTGCAATGTTAGAGAATTCTGATTTAGTTTGTATAAAGATTTAATGTCACATAATTTATAGGATTATTTTATAATATTCACCTAAGAGTCAAATGCATAAGAGTGTGGGGAATCTGTCCATACACTAGAGACCCAAATAATCCAGCCAAGGGCCTGCATTCCATGGCAGTGTCCTGCATGAGTCCAGCTGAAGACCTAGAGCCCATGGCAGTGTTCTCCATGAGTCCAGTTGAGGGTCTCGAGCCCACAGCCATTTCTCATGCAAGTCTATATCAAGGATCTGCACTAGCAAAGCTCAAAGGTCAGCAGTGGAAGCTAGAAAGTCTGAGCCAGTTGTACGAAGAGTCTGTGTCAGCAGGCTGAGGAATCTGCACTGAAGTCAGGAAGTGATGCTTAAAATAAGGATCAGAGCTCCCCAAACAACTGCAGTCATCCTCAGTGACAATGAGGACCTGAGCCTCTTAATGATGAGAACAGCTGAGTTTAAATCAGGAAAGCCAGCATGGCAAGCTTCTCCAGGAGAATCAATAGGAGTTCTCGTTTTATGCTGTTGGCAATAATTGTCAGGTGCTTCTTCCAAACCCAGAACCACATTGATTCAGTCCAGTTGGGTGTTACAAGTTGACCGTTAGTTAATCCATTATACTTTCTTTTCTTGCTTGTTTGCTTTCTTATACTGGGGATTAAAACTAGAGGCACTTTACCACTGAGCTAAATACTTAACATTTTTAAACTTAAATATTTATTTTTGAGATGGCTTCTTCCTAAATTGCTCAGGCTGACCTTGAACTTGTAATCCTCTTGTATCACCCTCCATGTAGCTGGAATTTCAGGTGTGTGCCATGGTGCCTAGCCACTGATTTTTTTTCTCAAGAAAGCTTTGACTATTTGAAGATTTTTGTGATCTTATAGATGTTTAATATATTGATGGAGATTGCATTGAATCTGTAGATCACTTTGGGTAGTTTGGACATTTGAACAGTGTGGATTCTTCTAAACCACAAACTCAGGATGTCTTTCCACTTTTTGTGTCCTTTTCAGTTTCTTTCATCAATGTTTCATAATTTTCATCATAGTGATTCTTCACCTCTTTGGGTAAAGTTATTCTTAGGTACTTTATTCTTTTTTGAAGATGTTGTAAATGAGATTATTCTTTATTTCTATTTAAGATAATCAACTATTCACAAAGAACATCACAATTGACTTTTTATTGATTTTGTATTTTACAATGTTGCTGAATTTACTTATTAGTTTTAATAGTTTCTGGAGGTGATCTGTGAATTTTATCTACACAAAATCGTCATCTTCTAATGGCAACAATTTGATTTGTTTTTCAACTTGTGTTTTATTTCTTTCTCTTGACTTCCAGTTCTATCTTGAATAAATGGATGAAAGTGGGTACCCTTGTCTTATTCCAGATCTTAGGGAAAAGCTATCCAGTATAAAATTAGATGTTGGTTTATTATAAATTGCCTCTAATATGTTGAGCTACATTCCTTTTATACCTACTATGTTCAGAGTTTTTAATCATGAAAGGGAAGTTGAATTTTACCAAATGCCTTTTCTGCATCTATTGAAATGATCATACATATTTTGTACTTCATTCTGTTGATGTGGTGATTATTGATTAATTATAGCCCCCAACTATTATTGTATTAGAACCTATATCTTCCGTAGGCCTATTAATATTTGCTTCATGTATTTGTGTACCTAATATTTGATGTCTGTGTATTAGAATTGCCATTTCATCTTGCTGAGTTATCATTATACAGTGACCTAGTATTTTTTTTTTTGCTACTTTACCTATACTTTACCTTTTTGCTACTTTACCTACCATAAGTTTATCTTATGTAAGTATGGTCACACCTGCTTTCTTTTGAATTTCATTTGCATAGAATACATTATTGTATCTCTGCCCTTCAATCTTTGTGTATGTTTAGAGATGAAGTGATTTTCTTACAAGCAACGATAGGTCTTATATAATAATCCATTCAGTCACTCTTTCTTTTACTTGGGGAATTTAATCTATTTCCATATAAGATAGTTATTGATAGATAAGGTCTCATTGCAGCCATTATGTAACTTTTTTTCTAGTTTTGTTTTCCTTCTTTTCCTTCCTTCCTTCCTTCCTTCCTTCCTCTTTTACAGTCTTCCTTTGTGGTTACGTGAATTTCTCTAGTTCTCTTTTTTAAAAAATTTTATTTAAAGAGGAACAAAACAAAACAAATGGTAGCAACAATACAGAAGTCCAAGGAAAAAAGGAAAAGAACCAAAAAACAAAAAGAAAAACGCTAAGAGATCATTACTTGACATCTTGGAAATGGTTGTTCAAATTACAAAATTAAAACATGCCAAGTAGACATTCAAACAGTGAGACTGTTAACAATTCTGCTCCACGATCTGACAAAAACAGCAATATGGTCATCCATCTGACACACTCACACATACATGCAATTATATCAAAAGGGTGAAATTAAACACAACAAATCAGAACAAGAAAGCAATGTAAGAGACATAGACAATCGGAGATATTCACTCTCTATCATATTGACTCTTGTTTTCTTCCAAATAGTTGTCCATATTGTCACATACAGGGAATTCACATGAAACAACATATGGAACTGATCTAAGCAGGATGAGGAGGATGTTTCAGGTCTTCAAGACCTGACAATAGGGAAGCCAAGAATGGCTATCATAGTGTCTCTCATTCTCTTCAAAACAGCTGTACATACCTTCATGTGTGTTGAACTTAAACAAAGCAAAACAAGCTAAAACCACTTTGAACAAAGAATAATATTATTGCTGGATTTCACATTGTGACATTACGGAGTCAGTGCTGGGTACTGTAGTGTCTCTTTTTCTTCAAAATAGTTGTTCATTTAAACATGCGTTATACAGTTGGTTCTCGTAAACTGTTTATAAGCTCTACACATGCATGAGTTTCTACATGTATATCTATCCTTTCTGTATAAGAGGGAAAAACAAAACAAAGCAAGACAAAACAAAACAATTCCTAGAAAAGCATGAAGCAAATAGTCATATAAAACCACAATACAAGGTGATCTACAATGGTTACCATGATGTCTCAGCAGTATATAACAACATTAATAAAGACAAAGCATTGGAGATATTATAAGATTCAAAAGCAGGCAATAATCAAACCAGAGTGGGTATCTTAGTGAATCTTGTCATCTTCAGTGTAGTTGCCTATACTCTTAGACTTGATGCTATCAATCGTAACAGATTTGAATAAAATCACTCAATACAAGATAGCACTCTAACCAGATTCAAATAAGATCAGTCATAATAAGACTGTATAAGTTATACAGGACTTCTGATTAAGTTGATAGGAAATTAAGGATGATTACCATATTATGTCCTCTTATTTTTGGGATAGCTGACCTTGTCCTCAAATCTAGTGTAAGTAGACAAACTGGAACAGCATGTAATCCATCCAAGCAGAGTGATGAGGATAACGTAGATTTTAAATCTTATTACCCCATTAACAATATCCTTTGCCTCCCTTTTTTAGACAATTCCTCCCCTTTCACTCCCATAGGGTACACTGCTTATTTTGGGTCCCACTGCCTCCCTATAATACACCATCTCAATGGACCCTATCTCCTGATCTACTCTGCCTATGTTTTTCTCTGTTAGAATTTCGAGGCCATCTATATTAGAGATTATAGCCAATTTTCTCTGCCTCATTTCTGCTATTCTATTTTTCTGACATTGGTTGTCTATTTTTCTCTTCCACTCCACTGTCTGCCCCGTTCACTGAGGCCTCTCTGACACTGTTCCTGAAATGCTCGTATTCTTGTTCTCTCTTTCTAAAATGTCCTTTAGTATTTTTCGTAGGGTTGGATTGGTGGTCACAAATTCTCCCAGTTCCTCTTTGTCATGGAAGCATCTTGTTTTTCCATTAATTTCTAGAGAGAGTTTTGCAGGATACATCAATCTGGACTGGAGATTGTTCTCCTTCAGCACTTGAATTATTTCACTCCAAGCTCTTCTTGACTTGATGGTCTGTGTCGAGAAATCTGCCGTGATTTTGATGGGTTTTCCTTTTAGGTGATCTGTTTCTTTTCTCTGATGGCTTTTAATATTCTGTTCTTATATTGAACTTCTGGGATCTTGATTATTATGTGTCTGGGTGTAGCTGTTTTGGTTGTAGGTGGCTGGAGTTCTGCATGCTTCAGACGTCTGCATATCATTTCCTTTTTCTATGTTTGGAAAGTTTTCCTTAATAATTTCTGTGAATATCCTTTGCAATTCTTCTGTTTTGACTCCTGCTTCTTCATTCACATGCTTTATTCCTAAGTTATAGATCCTCTTGTCATCCTCAAGTCTTTGTACGGTTACTGTCTGCTCCCTTGTTATTTTTAAGAGATCTTCCCTTTCATGATCACACATTGCAAGCCTGTGTTCAATTTTTGATAGTCTATCTTTGGTTTCTTTCAAGTGGTTTTGCTAACTTTCTATGGAGTTTTTAGTTTGCTGGTAATCTCTTTGAATCTGCTTCATGAATTCTAGATTTTTTTTGTATTCTTCATGGAACATTTCTCTCCTTTTGTGTTCCTCCATTCTTCTGTCTGTGTCTTCTTGAGAGATGCCCAGCTTTTCTTTTATTAATCTACTTATCTCTTGTTTAACTTGAATTAATATTTCAGTTTTGATCTCATTTATGAGGTCCTGAAGATATCTCTTTATGTCCACTGATGCTGTGTTTGATATTGCCTGTTTGCTGCCCTCAATCTCTTTTATATTTACCTCTCCTGTGTCAATATTCTCAGGGATGGGGGCTGGGGGCTTTTTCTTATTTCTCCCTCTCATCATGTTTTTGGATCCTTCCATACAAGTGTATAGTGTAATTCCCAACCCCTTTTCTTGTTGGTTAGGGTTCTTCTGGAGCACGCAGGCTAGGGGCTTCTGCCCTCTGCTGGCTATCAGAGAGTGAAGTGCAAGCAAGGGTAGTATATGCTGGCTTCTCCCCTCCGGGCCAGTCAAACTTCATAGGCCTTCACTGCGTCAGTGTGTGCTGCCCTCAGGGAACCAATTGATTTGTGAGGATCCACTGGGTCCCAGCCCAGTCCAAGCAGATCCCACCAATCCGCTCTGCAAGGGGAGCAATCAACTGAAGCCGCTTCCTTACAGAGCCAGGACTTTCCTGCCCAACTCCAATATGTCGTCTAGTTGGTTGCCCCTTTCCCAGAGGAGGGTCCCATTGCCATCACTCACTGCATGTTGATGCTGGTGTGAGAACTGCTGGGCTCCCCGACCTCTGACCTCAGTGTGGCTGCAGTGCAAATTCACAGTGCCTCTGGATGGGTCACATGCAAGGCCGGTTCTGGGCGAGCCGCATGCAGGGCTGTTCAGCTCCACGCTCCAGCCACTCAAGCCAGTCACTTCAGCGCGGGTTCCGTGGCTCAAATGGATCTCAGGCAGGAATTCAGGTGGCTTGGTGACAGTGCAGTGCTTGCCAATCTTAGCTTCTCTAATGGTAGCCCCGGGACCTGTATTTGAGCAATTCTTTCCCTTCAGTTTCTTCCTGGGTTGAGAGATCCCATCTCCCTCTGTTTGGGTCTCTCCAGGGTGTTCTGTTCTGGCATTTGAGCTGTCTCTCTCAGAGAGGCTCCATATCCTGCTACCTCTATGTCTGCCATCTTTAGAAATGATCTTTCTCTAGTTCTAATGTTTTTATTTTTTATTATTTTTGGTTCTTTTATTATAGTTTTGTTTTGTGGTCAGAATATCTTACAAAACATCTTTTGCTATAACATATGATAATATAGACAAGAAACAAACCAACAAAAAAACAAAAATGTCCTGATAAGAGCCAGGCACAGTGGTGCACATCTGTAATTCCAGCACTCTGGAGGCTGAGGCTTACCAGAGTTTGAGGTCAACCTAAGTGCCATAGTAGGTTCAAGGTCAGTCTGAACTACATAGTGAGGACCTTGTCTCAAACAAACAAACAAATGCCCTAATAAGAAAATTTTGCACTTACACGCTATTCCTCCCATGTTATACATTTTTGCTTTGTTTTAAGTCAGGTCTTGCTTTGTAGTTCAGGCTGGCCTTGAGTTTATGGCAATCCTGCCTCAACCTCCTGAGTGCTGGGATTATAGGTGTGTGCCACCATCCCTGGCTGTTCCATATTATGCATTTTTTAGTTCATTTCACATCTTTCTCTATTGCCTATCTTTTAACATCTTAATGTAGTTATTTTTAAAACTATTATTGCAGTCTTTATACCAACAATATGAATTGTTTACACCATGCTTTCAATGTTACAGAATTTGGATTTCATTTGTATAATTACTGTTACTAGTGAGTTTTATACCTTCTTATGTGTTCTTCTTACTGGTCAATGTCTCTTTCAGTTTAAATAACTTTCTTTAGCAATTTTTATATATTCATAAGTTTCTGTTTGTCTGAAAATGTCTTTACCCTTTCATTGCTGAAAGATGGCTTTGCTGGGCACAGTATTCTTGGTTGACAGTTTTATTTTTTCCTTCAGTGAAAAATTTCACTGAAAATTTCACACCCCTGTTTCTTGGCCTTTAAGATTTCTACTGAGAAGACTGTTGCTGCCTGGCCAGCAAGCCTGTATATTCTTGTGTTTTTTGGTTCCTTCTTGCAGCCTTTAGAATCTTTTCTTTATCTTTCACATTTGAAAACTCAATTATAAGATGCATTAGGAAGGCTTGGTAGAGTTAAATTTGTTTTTATTTCAATTTTTATCAGTATGTGTTTGCAGAACGTAATAATTATGTTCATTTGGGGGAGTTGGTATATGTATGTAACACATTTTTACTTTACATTCTCCCTTCCTCTTTGGTTGAGTTAAATTTGACTGGTGACCTTTGGCTTTCTTGAACCTAGATATTTGTATTCTTTTTAAAGTATTTGTATTTTTTCCAGGAAGTGGTGTTTTATTTCTTTGAACAAGTTTCTTGAACCTCAATATTCCAAATATTTGTTCTTTTAATGTTTTTCCCAAGGAACCCAAAGCTTTCTCAGTTCATCTTCATTCTTTTTTCCCTCTTTTACTCCTCTAACTGGGTATTTGCAAATTACCTGTCCTTGAACTCACTAATACTCTCTTCTGTTTGATCCATCCTGCCACTGATGCCTTCTATCACATTTTAAATTTCATGTATATTTTTCAGGTCAAGAATTATTGTTTGATTTTTTTAAAAAATTGCTACCATATCTTTAAGTTTTTCTGTGAGAGTATTGAAATGTTTCTTGGAAAAAATGAGTTTTTTCCAAGCTCAATGACTTTTCCCAAAACAGCTGTTTTAAATTGTTTGCGGGTTCTTCCACATTGATTATTTTCTGGCCAGTTCCTGGCACTTTATTAGGTGAGGGCATGGTTTCTTCTTGATGCCTGGTAGCATGGAACATCAACCTGGTACTGAAAGATTCAGCGCTTATTACAGTCTTCCTAATGTGGCTTTGTTTGTGCCTCTCGTTGTGAGCATTCTAAACAGGCTGCTTAATGTCTCTGAATCTGCAGTCAGTTCCATTATTTTAGCACTGGATAATGCCCAGGCTCAGATTTGCTGAAAGTCTGCTGTTGGTGTGTTGTCACTGTATCAGCACTAGATGATAATCCAGGCCCAGGTTTGTCACAAATACATTGATGATATTTTGTTCAGAAAGAATCTGAAAGGTACTTAGAAAGAGTAGCCTCTCCCTACAAGTCTCTTGGGGGCAAAGTTAGCTCCAGATGCCTCATTTATATTTACCATCATTTAAAACTGGAATGGACCAGCCCCAGTTTCCTAGGTCATGAAGTGGGTTCATGAACAATATACAAATCCAAGCAGCCAAATTGATAAATTTGAAATTCAATTAGCTGAGCTCAGGACCACTTGTATACAGACACACACACACACACACACACACCTCGTTTCAGAGTCTCATTGAGTGGTTCTGAACTGGAAAATTACAGAGCTTTTAAAACAGAGAACCACAAAAGGATATACTGTTGGAAACAATCTAGCTAGAATTTTACATTAATTTTTGGTTGACACTTCTAGCCTGCTTCTTTTGTTGAGCATGTAAATTTTTCTCTTGTGGGTTCAGCTCATTCTGCTTTTCTTATGGGATTGTACTCTAGGTAATTTTCCATTCTCCTGAGTCAAATACAGGGCACTAGTTAAAAGCAGGGCTCAAGATGGCATCAGTTATGCTAAGCTACAAGTCACACCTATGTTCAATGAGACTCATACAACACGGGGATAGGACCAAGACTCACACTGCTATTGGCTGCTGATTGCTATGGTATTCTTAGGACCCAAGATCATTGTGATTAGCCACAGGTGATACTAGCTGGAATAAAAGAATGATAATCAGAAGACATGTGTCTTCTACTGGCACTAGGGATATTCCAGAGGCTGTAGATAGGCCTGGAGATAGAGACCATTAGGACCTATCCAGTGTTGGGTTTCACCAGCCTAACACTATGCTTCCAGGCACAGTCTTGTGCTTACTAACCTGTCCAACCCCAAACAAAATGATGCTGCTTGAAGTTGGGGTAGTGGTGGTGAAGGCATTTCTTTGGTCATCTAGTCTGATAATACAGTGAGTCAGATCCAAGCTTCATAGTCACAAAGGTCTGCACAGCCTTGGGGGTACACTGAGGTCCATACCATGGCTAAGAGTGGTATAGGCCTAAACACAAGTCCATTCCATTGGAGAAGAGGGCAAGTCTCTGCCTTTGCCAAGATGTTTTTGAACTCTATCTGTAAGCACCGACTTGGTGATCACTGGCTGCCAAAGATTGGGAGACAGGTGGTGGAGACAGTCCATTGGCTACCAAGGCTGATGCCAAGTTAGGTTGCACTGAATTTCATAGCTGCAGGAAACTCACTATCTCAGGAGAATGGTGAGTGTGCCCTGGGCCCTCTTCAAGGCTGGAAATGATACAGACTGAAATAGGAGTCTTTGCTTGTGCTACCACCAATCAAGATGCTCTTTTTGTTTGTTTGTTTTGTTTTTTTTAATTTTATTTTAAAAGAGGGTAAAATTAAACACAACAAAACAAAACAGAATGGGACATAAGAAAGCATAAATTTCAAAGCTAGACAATCAGAGATCTTCACTACCTGTCATATTGTCTCTTGTTTTCTTCCAAATGGTTGTCCTTATCTTTGCATATGGGGAGCTCATACTAAATAACATAGCCATCTTTTCACAAGATGTGTAGTTCACTGGTTCCCACTTGCTAAGCAGGGGGCAAGGGGAGGGGGAACACAGGGCAGGGGACAGGATGTGAGATGTCTGATTCTCAGCCCACATGCTGGCAGGATCACAGCTTCCCCCCAGAGACAGGAAGAGTTCCTTGTTCTTCTGGCACCCCGAGTCAACCGTACGGTGCAGGTCCCGACACACCAGGGTCTCTCTCCTTCAGCCCCGAAAGTCTGCCACACTCTCAGCCATCCCCTAGAGAGGGGAGGAGTTCCTTGTTCTCCCGGCACCCCGAGTCAACCGCACCTTGCAGGTCCCAACATGCCAGGGTCTCTCTCCTTCGGGCTATTGAAAGTCTGCCACACTCTCAGCCATCCCCCAGAGAGGGGAGGAGCTCCTTGTTCTCTGGGACCCCGAGTCAACTGTACTGTGCCGGTCCCGACACACCAGGGTCTCTCCCCTGCAGGCCCCCCGAAGTCCACTATACTCACCTGCTATTTCTTTCTGATGAATTGACCATTCCATTTCCAAAGTTCTGAAATGGCCAACAGACCACAGAAAGAATTCTTTAGGCTCCTATTTGAAACCAGCAGCTACAAGCAATCTGCTGGCCTTGCTTCAGGGTCACAAAATGCTCTTTTTGTGAATAAGTCCTTGAGCTCCTTTTCAAGTCTGGTCCCCCAGTGGTGTCTGCTCTCTGTTCTCTGCCTGAGGCTGAAGGAGGGTGGTGGAGTGAGTCAGCGGCCTGTCCTAACATCATTCCAGTGGCTCAGCCCAGGTACACTGGTCAGAAGCTTTGTCTAGCATTTGCCTTTCACTGTGTGCTGTTGATTCCTGGGCTTGGTCTCCTGACTCCTTCCTCCAAGGGTGATGGATCTCTCTCTACCCTGGGTTGTTCAAAGTTGAGGGAGATGTGATGGGTCAATTTCTTCCTGTCTTTTTCCATGCCTCTTTTCATTTTGTTCTACTGGAAGCAGGTACTATGGCCTCTTATCTGACTTATCTCTTGTTAAAGTGATTGATCCATAAATAAATTCAATTTGGTATGTTGGTGGGGAAATGATTGCCAGGAGATTTAAGCTGCCATTTGTTCAAACTTTATTGGCTATTTTTATACCTTCCTTCATGAAAGATTTTTTGCTCATACTTTTACTAATTGCTTTTCTTTTAATTGTAGGTTTGTACACATTTCTTGTGTATTCTGTTTATGTGTCTTGTCAGATAAATCTACTAGGAGTATGATTATCTATAACTTGCCATGAATAAAAGTTTATAATTTTGATGATATCCTCTTCATTGACCAACTTTTTTAGATCTAGTACTTTTTTATGTCCCAAGAAATCTTATGTACTTCACAGTATAATGTTATTGTCCTATATTTCCTTATGGAAGTTTTATAACTTTAACTTTTATTTTAGGTTTATAATTTGTGTTGAATTAATTTTTGTGGTGGTGGGAATAGAGGTTCTTTTTTGTTTCTTCATATTTTAAAATTAAAATTCTACTTTATTGAAACACTAAAGATACTACAGACACAATGTAGTCAAGTTCCCTCAGTGAAACAAAGGAGTAATAGAATTTTTGTTATTGGTTTTGTAGTTTCTGTAGATTATCTGTGATAGTCTCTTGGCCTCTGGTTAAACTGAGATTTTTTTTGTATGTTTGTTTGTTTGTTTTTTGTTTTTGGTACTTGGGAATCAAACCCAGGACCTCACACTTGCCAGGCACGCATTGTGCCGCTGAGCTGTATCTCCAGCCCAAAAGGCACTAAAGGTTTGGAGACAGCCCAACCTTTTAGTGCTCAAAGTTGCCCCTCTCTCTTTTAAGTGACTTCTACTCTCTTTCTCTCTGGTTCTTAGAATCTCTTAAAAATCTCTATGCTTCTTAAAATATCCATGCTTCATGTCTTTGAACACATAAAATTTTCTTACTTTAATGATTAATTTTATAATAAGCAATCAAAAATAATTCTTTTCTAGCAAGTTATTTTATTTCTCTGGTAAAAACAAATATATTTGTAGCTTCTGCTTTATTAAGCAGTTAAGTTTTCACTGAAGAATAAAATAATTAAAATAAATTATGCTTCAGATACAAAAGATTTAGTGCGGGGTTCATTCCATTTTAATATTAGAAACTTCAGTGTTTGACAGGTATTGTGTTCAACAGCTCTTGGTAAACTTTTCCAAAGAGCTCACAGTCTAAACAATGAGCCAGATGTGCCAGAACCTATTATTAGCCAGGGTATAAAGAGGTAGACATAGGGACAAAAGCCATGCAGCAAGTAATTCTATCCAAGTAATTATTGAAGTCTTCACAGAAATCATGGATGGACTGATTTTTGAAAGGCAAATTGGACTTTTCCTGAGCAAAAGAGAGTCAAGAATTCCATGTTAAAGCACGAGCATAAGTACAAACTACTAACACATCTGTCTAATGTACTACTACATGGTTACACTATAAAAAGAAGGCCAGGGTGACCAAATTCCTGGAGTTTTGAAAACTTCAGCACTCTTAACTTCAGTGAGCTCAGTTCTATATCTCAGGGAAGGACATTCCTAAAACACTGTAAATATATTTTAGTATCATTGCTGAACTAGCCTTCTTTAAATTTCTTCTTGTGCGCTTGTGAACTTAGGACACATGTGGCAGTGATGTTTGCTTCTTCCATAAAAGATCCATGAATATATTTATTTATTTTAAAGGAGGTAAAATTAAACACAGCAAAACAGAACGGGACATAAGAAAGCATAAATTTCGGAGCTAGACAACCAGAGATCTTCACTATCTGTCATATTGTCTCTTGTTTTCTTCCAAATGGTTGTCCACATCTTTGTATACGGAGAGTTCACACAAAACAACATAGCCAATCTTTCACGAGATGTCCAGTTCACTGGCTTCCACTTGCTAAGCGGAGGAGGGGGCACAGGACGGGGGACAGGACGACATGAGATGTTTGATTCTCAGTCTATGCTCCGGCAGGCTCACAGCCATCCACCAGAGAGGGGAGGAGTTCCTTGTTCTCCTGGCACCCCAGGTTGCCACTGCATGGTGCAGGTCCCAAGACGCCAGGGTCTCTCTCTTGTGGGCTGCCGAAGCCTGCGATATATTTAGAGACAATATTCTCATTATCTTGAAAGATTAGCATACTATAAAAATTTACAGTAAATTCTGGGAACTATCATGATGTAGATCTTTAAATGCCAACAGAATAGTTGTTGGGGGTGACATATTTTTCCTATAGTCACTATCTTTCTCCCTCTCTCACCTCTCCTGCATTCTTTCCATTTTTCTCTTTCTTCCTTCCAATTTACCTCTTTTGCTCTCTTTCTCTTTCCTTATTCTCACTTGATTTACCATTTTCAACATTCTATAGCACCCCATATATTGAGAACCAAGAAAATAATTTGTACATTTATAAAATACTAATGACATAAATAATAATTGCTTATTTTAAATGGAAGGAACTTTAATTTAAGTTAAGATTAGGAAAGCTCTCTGGACTGAGCCCTAGAGCAGGGTTCCAGAACTGGTCTGCAGGAGATTTTTCTTTCTCACTACCTGGAAAGTGAAGAAGCTCGCTGGAACTATTTATTCAGGATTACATCACCTTGACTGTGAACCAGGGGTCAGGAAGCCCCTTCTACTATAACTGGACTCAAGATCCATTTTAGTCCTGCTAAATCCACTCCAGTATACACTGGAGGTCTTGCTTGCAGGACTCAGAATGCTTGTGACTGGAGAGAGTTTTCCATGGCAGAAAACCCAGTGACCCCTTCCCTGCCTGTTCATGCTGGAGTCACAGCAGAGTTGTCTTGAGTCATTGTCTTCATCTCGCTTCTGCCTTCCAACTTGCACTTGATTGACTGAACTAAAGTGGTGCCCAGAAATGGAACTGCAAAGAAGTCAGAAGAATGCAGATTGATGAGCCCCTCCTGTATTTGCAGAATATGGATGGGCACTAGAAAGAGAGTTCCTCTAATGAGCCTCTAATGGTGAATGGTGGAGAATGTGCACCAGATGAGTAAGTGATGCAGAGAACCGAAGAAAGAATATTCTCTACTATGCAGCCAGGACCATTCTGGTAATGAGTACTTGTGGCCACAGGAGCAGGAGAGGACAGTATCTTTCTTATTACTGGCATTCTCAGGGTGGCTACACCAGATGAGAGAGAAGGTCCTTCGTGAGGAGCATGGACAGAAATCATTCACGAGGAAAGCTGATGTAGGTGGAGAAAGTAACTCACTGGACAGAAGTGACCTGAGTGTGGAACATACAAGCAGCAGCCAGAAAATGAATTGAGATTTTGTCCTGCCTGTTCTAACTGCTCCTAGGAAATGACATATCCTGATTATAGTTTAGGATAATGTTTTTGCAACACATTAATTGTATTATAACATCATTGTAACTTAGGGGACCTGCTGAGCTGCCTTTCTTTGAATGACTATAGGAATTAATAGATGATATTACTTAGTGTGATATTTTATGTAGCTACTTTATACTGTACTTGTTTGGTGTTATTATGTTGGGGACCCTACAGTTTTGTTCTGTGCCTATACTTCCGGAACGTTTCAAACATAGAATAAATCTAAAATTAAAAAAAAACACTTTATACCTATGGTATACTTTTGAATAAAAGCACATAAAAAATTCATCAATGTAACTTGAGAAATAGACTATATTTATATATTTTTAAAGAATAATCCCTATGTAAAACAGGAAATAAAAGTTATCACAGTCCTAGAAAAATGATGAAGTGAAACATTTGGCTATATGTAGGAATATATAACAATAGTCATCTCAGTAGTAAGACTTTTTTTTCCTCAGATACTAAATTAAACATGAAGACAAGTATCATCAACACACGACGCTCCTTTATAAATATTCCCAATGTGGTTGCACCAGATATTGAAAATGAAATAAGAAGGATGGAAAATGGGGCATGCAGGTAAATCCATGCATTTTCTCATGCATTTTAAGTACTAGCCATGATTCTTTCATTTAGTTAGATTTAATTTCAATTTAACTATAATTTATAATCTTGAATTTTATTAAGTATTTAGTGAATTTATTTGTACTTTGAAGATGGGAAATTTGTCTAACCAAAAAAGAAAAAAATTATTATTGTGGCCATACTTTTTGAATGCACCTGTGCCAAATACTTCTTTAGTTATGGGCAGAGCCTTTCCTCATGGGGAATTTCAAATGTATATATTTATATATAATATTTATATATATATGAAAAATTATATATAGAGTATGGGATGCTTATAACAAGATCTAAAAGTATAAAATGCTTACACTATAAAGGTGTGGATATGTGGTTGGAATTTCTTTTAGTGGAAGGAAGTGTTAGGAAACAAGAGTTCATGCAGCTGTGTAATATAACTTGAATCCCCAAAATTGCAATTTCTATTTGATAATTATTAATATCAATTAATGTGTCAAATAATAGGAATGCAGAGTATCTAGAAAATGGTTCCTTAGTTAAGTTCAAACACATTTTAATGCATTGTGCACATGGTTGATAAACTATTACATATCCTATATAGTTCTTAACTCTTTCTAATTAAAAAAATGCATGTGGATCTGAGGATTTAACCCAACGATAGAGTGATTGCCTGGCATGTGCGAGGTCTTTGGTTCAATCTCTACCATATCAAGGGAAAAATGAGTTAGTTTGAGAGGAAAAGAAAGAAATGAGGCAAGCATTCCCGTATAGAGAGAAATGTTGCTCTTCCACCATGGTTGAAAACACTCATCAAATTCATCTCTGTTTCCTATTGGATGTAGCTCCTTTTCTGACAATGACAGCAGTGCCTCTATATCTGAAGAATCAGAGAATGAGAATTCTCATGTGCGGTCTTCCTTTAGAAGCAACTCACACAGAAGGGGAGGACCATCACAGAGGTGAGCAGTGTGATCTAGCCCTTAGAATGTGTTTTGAAGCCATTATTTGGATAAAAGTTTTTATATTCCTTCCTGAAAGTGGGCTCAGTGAATGTTCCTAATATCCAGACCCTGTAGAAGGTCTCAAGAGTATCTTGCTTCCTACCTTCCTAGCTCATAAAACTACAACTGCCTGGACATATATAATGGCCAATGGGCAAGTCGCAAACATGCTTGATTATTTGCCTGAGGTTCACGTCTATATTTTAAGAAGTTTCATGCTCCAATTTTTTCTGATTTCCTGTTTTTTCTAATCCCTCTTTCAGGGTCTTGAAATAACTGTGTGTGAAGGTTGGCTGTCATTCTCTAAATTGCTCTATTCCCTTGGACTCTGCTTCCAGAAAGTAGAGCAGTGCAGTGGAGTGAGTAGTTAGAAAAGAAGCTAAACATCCTTAGTAGGCAATAGAGCAGTTATGTTCCAGTGTGGAACTCTGAGGGTGTCAACCTGGGGTTCCTACTCTGTGGCACTTACAGTATTTACTTTTTCTTTGCTCTGCCTCCCTCTTTCTCCCCACTAACTGCTTCCATCCTTCCTGTGAGTTTTTTTCTTCTCTTTCTATTCTTCCTTCTCTGCTTCCTACTTTTCTTGACAGTGTTAGGTCTTATCAGGAGTTACTGGATTCCACCGTGATTCACTCAAGGCCAAGCAAGATACTTATTCTTGGTGTGAACCTCAACTGATAGGCATTTGGTTCAAAGCATTGGTATTTGGCAAGTCATACTTCATGGAGGCTCTGTGGTTTCATAATCATCTAGGCAATCTTTTGTAGTGAGTAGAAAATTAAAAGAAATTTGTTCTTTACGACCATTTGCTTACCATGGATGTTATTTAGATGATGAACACTATAATTTCACTGTATATTTTTTTATTTTCCAGAAAGCAGTACCTGCCTGGTGCCCTGGCACTTTTCAACATTAATAATAGCAGCAATAAGGACCAGTAAGTACATTTACAATAGAAAACCAAAGCTTTGTTTAGAAGAAACGAGTAAAACAAAGGAATATATCTCAGTCTGGCACTAATATTAACTAGACAAACTAATATAGTAACAATGATATTCTATTACTTCATTGTTTGATTATCTAGGTCATATTAAAAGTAGTATTTTTATGTATTCATCTATTTGAATATATGTATAAAAGCCGTGTCCATAGAGTACATGCAACTCCCCTTCTTTTTGGTAGAGTGGCTGACAAATGTACAGAAAACAGTGTTAGTTCTTCCCAGTCTGAACCAATCAATCTAGGTCAAGGGGGAAAATCTCTGAGATGGAGGTCTGTGTGCAGAGGTTTATTTGGAGTACTCTTGGGAGTGATACTAGAAAGACAGTTGGTGCGAGAAGGGTACTGGGTAGAATCGGTAGAGAGAGAAGCTGAATTTCAAATAATAGAGTTGATATACAATGTGATCCTTTGGGGAGCTCTAGAGCATGGCACTGTTCCGTAGATAGGTCCTAAGACTGGACGTTTGTAGCTACACAAAGTCATTGGATATGGGCTAGCACAAGTAAGTAGGGCCTAACCTTGACCATGGTGCTTTCCTTCAGTGACAGCTGGCTAAGGAGAGAGGAAAAACTATGAGCTGTCAGCAACTAAAACTCATGTCAGATGGGGAATGAGACCCTGAAACTCATGTACTACCATATCCATCCAACCCTTGTACACTGCTTAGATCCACTTTATTTAAATAAAAAATAATTTATCCCACCTGGGAATATCTCTTCCAGATTTCTGGTTGTTCTTTTACTTTCCTCTGGGGCAGCTTGTGAGAGAAAGGTTAATAGCATAAACTAAGGTCCTCGAGAGCTGCAGCTGGTTTTGAGGATTCAACTGAAATTCCTCACCACCCCCACCCTTTGTAGAGTCCTCTTGACCAGAGCTTCTGCTGGTCTGCATGCCTTACATGGTAGAACAACACAGACGTTCATCTTTAAAGGATTTGAGATCCTGGCTATCACGGTCATGGCTGCTATACTCGTTCATTTACCTACCACAACTGGACTGAGTATTATCAAAAGACACCACAGTGGATCACTTGGGTGCCAAACATATTTTCTATTCTTTCAATGCGTAACAGCAAACCTACCTATTTCTGACAATTGAGGTCAATGACTCATCGATACAATAGTGCTCCACACCCTACCCGTGGGCCATGCTTAATCAGCTGCTCTTAAAGATCTCTACATACGGCCACAAGCGGGCAGTGAAGGGCAATTTACTCATCTTCTTATGCTCAATTCAAGAACAAATCATGCTATAATAATGGGTTGTTGCCCAGCCTTCTGACAAGGGTGGATTACTTCAGAACATTTTGACCATTCATGAAAAACTACTTTAGTCAGAATTATTTCCTTTGTGGAAAATAGATGGCATTTTCTTGAAATTCTCAAGGCTTTTATTTAAGGATACATACAAATAATATCAAGCTTAGATTTTGAATGCTTTTAAAAAAATCAACACTATGGAAGTATACTATTCCATAGTGGGTACTGGTTTCCACAGGACGGGTACTGGTTTCTTAAATCAACTTCTTAGATTTGTGCCTTTACTTACTGCCATAGTCTTCAGTCCCATATAATTAGTCCCATATAATTAATCTGTGGAGTTTTGCTTTTTTAATAATCCAAATAAGTGTCTATTTTTTGTAGGATGCTCTGTTAGGAAACTAGGCTTCTGGCTTCTGAGGAGTAGGGCAGGACTTTGAATACAAGGCTGAGAATTCTTGGCCAATGGAGAAAAAAGTTTAAAAAAAACAAATGAAAATCAGATTGTATTATGATTACATGACAGGAATATTGTTTTTTTTTTTTTTTTTTAGAGCACCAAAAGAAAAAAAGAAAAAGAAAAAGGATAAAAGGTGAGACTGGTATGAATCACCACACATTTTTTGCCCTCAACATTTCCATATTTTAACACTGTACACACAACTTTTTCAGCCAGACAGATGATAAAGGTGAAAATAAAAAGGACCCAGAGAAGAAAAATAAGAAAGAAAAAACAAAGAAAAAGATAGAAGAGAAAAGCAAAGATAAGAAAGAAGAGTAAGTATTTTTACTGAAATTGAAGTCAGAAATGAATTTATGATGGCTTTTACATGTAGAGATAAATTTCCATCACATAAAGTAGGAAGAACTTTTATGGTAAAGAGGTGCTGTGTAAATATTAAATGTCTTTAAATATATAAAAGGAAATGTTTAAAATAAATTGTTATCAACTGTGAGTTAAAATCTTCTTCTAAGTCCCCTAAAATTAAGAATTATTGATTTTTCTCACCAAGAATTTTGATTGTTAGCCCGTTTTGTTCCTCAAGCATTTGTGAAGACAATGTTACCACTAGTGATTATTTAGGTTCAGGAATAATTGGGTACCTACTGGTCGGGCATGGTGGCTCACGCCTGTAACCCCAGCAATCTGGAGACTGAGGCAGGAAGATCGCCATAGGTTCAACGCCAGCCATGACTATGGAGTGAGACCCTGTCTCAAAACAAAACAGAGTAGTTAGGTGCCTAGTATTTTAACATCAATTTTTAAAATCTGAAATAAAATTATAGTAATTTCATTAACATTTTTGAGCAGTAAGTATTGGAATATGGCAAATGCTCCAAAGTAAAGAAATCTTATTGCAAAAGCTGGACTTATTTTTTTGGCAAGGGCAAGTGGGTTGAGACATAGCCTCACTATGTAGTTCGGGTTGGCCTTGAACTCAACTGGTAGTCCAGGCTGACCTTAAATTCTTTGTGATGTTCCTGCCTCAGCCAGCGTCCCAAGTGCTAGGACTATAGGCACATGTCACCATGCCTGGAAGATCTACTTTTGAGAGCAATACAAATGCTATAAAAACAAAAGTATTTTGGGGCATTCAATTTAAAATAAACATTTAAGATCTACAATTCCACAAGACTAAGGCCAAGTGACATTTGCAAAGCTCTTCACTTTTTATTAAAGGCTACTTCCCTTTCTGAATATACTTAGGCAAAACTCTTCACCTGACAATGACTCCACTCTATGTTCCACTCTATGCTCCACCTGTTAGAATGTTGTTAAAATTTGTAAGAGGAGAAGAGTCCTTAAAAACATAGGATTAGATCATAAGATTGTTAAAAATGTCATTTGATCAAACATTTTCTTCCTCCTTCTTGCACTTGTCTTCCTTTCTTAAAGAATCTTTCCTTCACATTCCTCAATTAATGCATCTATTAAATTAACTTGTTTTTATCTATAGTGAGAAAGAAGCTATAGGTCTTCTCTTGCCTCACCCAGTAGTTTCTGGTCACTTGGTTACCTGACTGGGCAGTGGTGGCACAGTTACTATTCTGCTGCTGCCTATAACCATCCAGAATAGTCTGCAATAGCCATCATTTTCCTCCTTTCTGTCCATTGTCTCTTAGTGACTTGAGAACAGAACTGACTGCAGCATTGCAGTAAAATTAGGGCCTTAATAAAAGGTTAACACATAATTTAATGTTAGAGTAATTTAATTAGCTATCTATCTTGCACTAACCAATTTCTTCTGACCACAACACATATTGAACTAACCTTTTCACTGAAGAGTTAATGTCTCTAGCTTACTTCTTTTTCATCAGTTGTGGGTTTTGGTCCAACCATACTTGAAATGTCATGGTTCTCAGGCCGGTGATATAGCTCAGTGGCATGGTGCCTGCCTGGCAAGTGCAAGGTCCTGTGTTTGATTCCCAGTACCAAAATAAAATAAAATAAAATAAAATAGTAAAATAAAATAAAAATGTTCTTGTGTTTTGGTAACTTTACCCTCTATTTCTCACCATTGCTAGGGAAAAGAAAGAAGTTATGGTTATTGATCCTTCAACAAATACATATTACAACTGGCTGTTTTGCATCGCGATGCCTGTGATGTACAACTGGACAATGCTTATTGCAAGGTGTTTATATATATTTTTTGTGGATCTCGTCTACTTGTAGTTTCCAAGCCAACTGACTGAACAATTTGACCTAGCACTGAGATCAAGCAGGGGTGCTTTAGTTATTGCTATGCTTGGTCCTCTGGTACTAGGGTGGGGTGGGGTAATTTTGAGCTTTTGATTACTCAATCATGTGATTAGAACGTATGGAGAAATTATATGGGGTTTTTTTGGTCTACTAGAAAAATCATTGCCAATATTGAAAAAACATCAAAGATCTAGAGTCTTTTAGGTGGTAAACATGTCACCTATTCAAAGCCAAGCATGTTTTCCTGAAGTGTATTTCCTGAAACCTATTTTCTTGAAGCATATTGGGACGAGATAAGGAATATCAACTTGGTGATCAATGAATTTCAATGAGTGTATTTGTCTTCAATCTAGATCATCTATTTTTTTAACCAACTACTATTGATACACAACATGTTGATGACAACAAGATTGAACAACTCAGGAAAACATTTGGGGAAGCCATAATTGAAAAAACATGTTCTAAGAGCTCCTTCCTAAGTCTTAGTATGATGTATGGAAGTGACAAAAATGATAAAAGTCGTGCAAAGAGAATTTTTACTTCAATTTATCTCCAGCTTACTTACACAAGTTTTTTTTTCAGAGCCTGTTTTGATGAACTTCAGTCTGATTACTTAGGATATTGGCTCATTTGTGATTATGCTTCCGATACAGTCTATCTTATGGATATGTTTGTACGAATGAGAACAGGTAAATATATTCAGTTCTGCTAACTCTTTAGGAAAGACTAACTGCTGCTGAGGACATCTTTAAAAAGCAGAGAGCAGCAGAGCTGTAGCAGACATTTTATAGAAGGTGTGAACTTGGTGCCTCATGGTAGATCGTGTTAACCAGATGGAGAGAGAGTAGCAAAGCTTCCTACTTAAAGCATTGTTGGTGAGAAGTAATAAGTTCATTGCTTCTAGACTACTCTGCACATGCAAACATAATCAGTGTACGGATTAGAAGTTTTTAAGAATTATTATGGAAACAGAGACATTTTAAAATGTCCTTGCCCTAGAACGATGCTCCAGTGTTCTGCCTTGTTTGCAGCTCTAGCAGCCATTCGAGGAGGAGAAACAAACATTTTCCCTAGCATGACTTATCACAGCGCTGAAATTTTGTGGTAATAGCACAGAGAGGTAGATCCCAGGTGACTAAAGAAGACTGAGGGACAAGAATGAGGGAGGAAAATGTAGCCTCAAAGGGCACTTCCACTTCACACTGAAGGAGCGAGACATAAACATATTTTTAGTCAGATAGCAAGGAAATTGGAAATTTATTCAGAAGAGCAGCATGAATTGCTGGGCATAGTGCCAGATGTTCAAGAAACTTTCCAACAATTAGGTGTGGTAGTATAGTAAGAAAAACAAACTATCTCTTTGCTTAGTGTAGTCACAACACAATATGCTTGTGGTCACAAGATATGCATGGCAGAAACCACATGCTAAGCAATTCTGTGCTAAGCAACACTAGCCGGGTGTCTTATAATTTAACTCAATTCCTGTGGATGTTAACTGGAGTTAGTGCAGATCCTACAAATTAAAAGCTCATTCCCACAAGATATCAGTTACAAACTCTAGCTGTGGCCTGTATTTCTGACCTACTGGCTTTAACGCAGGGTTCCAACAACCCCTCCTTGGGTCTAATAACTTGTTATCATGGCTCACAGAATTGAGGGAAGCACATTTACTAGTTTATTGTATTAATGAAGGGTATGATAAGTGAACCAGATGAACAGCTGGATAAAGAGATACACAGGGCAAAATCTGGAAGGGTCCTGAGAGCAGGAACTTCTGTCCCCATGGAACACACTTTACATCCTGAAAGCTCACTGGACTCCACAGTTAGGGATTTTTATGGACAATTTCATAGTGATGATAGATGAATTTAATCTTGAGCCTTCTGTCTTTTCTGGGGAAATCAGGGGATGGGGAGAGAAGGGGTGAAAGTGTTGGGATTGAAAGTTCCAGGCTTCTACACATGGTTTAATCTTTGTAAAGATCAGCTCCATCTAGAAGCCCACCAAGAGTTGTCTCCATAGAACAAAAGACATCCTTAGCACCCAGGAAATTCCAAAGGAGTTGGAGTTCTATGTTAAGACTGGGGTCAAAAACCAAATATAACCACAAAAGATATAACTAGCACCCAAATTGCTCAGGAAATTATAGGCTTTTAAGAGCTCTGTGCCAGAATATGAGGGCAGAATACAAAGGCATAATTCTTCATAATATTAGAAGAATATGAATTCCATTTGTAAAAAAAAAATGACTATCTGGGTGGGGATGCTGGATCCTAAGAGATCTATATGCAGCCCTCTTATTATCAAATTTATAAGGTTTTGCTGTTTATTTCTACAGCGAACTTATTTTTCACAACTATATGTTGATATTTATGCCATATTACATTGCTGAATATTTATTGGAAATAAATTATTGTTTTGACTTCAAAAAGGTTAACTGACTTTAGAAAAATTCACAACGGGGCTGGGGATATAGCTCAGTGGCATAAGTACCTTCCTGGCAAGCACACAGTTTTGAGTTCGATCCCCAGTATAAAAAAAAAAATTCACAATGGCATGAGAAAGAGAAACATTACATTGAATTTTTTTCTTTCTATTTTAGGTTACCTAGAACAAGGATTACTGGTGAAAGATGAACAGAAACTCATAGAGAAATACAAATCAACTTTGCAATTTAAACTTGATGTTATGTCAATGATACCAACTGATGTGATGTATTTTAAATTAGGGTGGAACTATCCAGAAATTAGATTAAACAGGCTATTAAGGTTCTCTCGCATGTTTGAGTTCTTCCAGAGAACAGAAACAAGGACAAACTACCCAAATGTCTTTAGGATTTCTAACCTTGTCATGTATATTGTCATTATTATCCACTGGAATGCATGTGTGTACTATTCTATTTCAAAAGCTATTGGATTTGGTAATGACACGTGGGTCTATCCTGATGTTAACGATCCTGAGTTTGGTCGTTTGGCTAGAAAATATGTATATAGCCTTTACTGGTCTACACTGACTTTGACTACTATCGGTGAAACACCACCTCCTGTGCTGGATTCTGAGTATGTCTTTGTGGTGGTTGATTTCTTGATTGGAGTTTTGATTTTTGCTACCATCGTCGGTAACATAGGTTCTATGATTTCCAACATGAATGCAGCCAGGGCTGAATTTCAATCAAAGGTCGATGCTGTCAAGCAGTACATGAATTTTCGAAATGTAAGCAAAGACATGGAAAAGAGAGTTATTAAATGGTTTGATTACCTGTGGACCAACAAAAAAACAGTTGATGAGAAAGAAGTCTTGAGATATTTACCTGATAAACTGAGGGCAGAAATTGCCATCAATGTTCACTTAGATACACTAAAAAAAGTGCGCATTTTTGCAGATTGTGAGGCTGGTCTGTTGGTGGAATTGGTTTTGAAGTTACAGCCCCAAGTCTACAGTCCTGGAGACTACATATGCAAGAAAGGGGATATTGGACGAGAGATGTACATTATCAAGGAAGGCAAACTTGCTGTGGTGGCAGATGATGGGATCACTCAGTTTGTGGTGTTGAGTGATGGCAGCTACTTTGGTGAAATCAGCATTCTTAACATCAAAGGCAGCAAAGCTGGCAATCGAAGAACAGCCAACATTAAAAGTATCGGCTACTCGGATCTCTTCTGTCTCTCAAAAGATGACCTGATGGAAGCTCTGACTGAGTATCCAGATGCCAAAACTATTCTGGAAGAGAAAGGGAGACAGATTTTAATGAAAGACGGTCTACTGGATCTAGACATTGCAAATGCTGGAAGTGACCCTAAAGATCTTGATGAGAAAGTCACTCAAATGGAAGGATCGCTAGACCGCCTGCAAGTCCGATTTGCCCGTATTCTGGCTGAGTACGAGTCAATGCAGCAGAAACTGAAGCAAAGGTTAACCAAGGTTGAAAAATTTCTGAAACCACTCATTGACACAGAGTTTTCATCCCTTGAGGGACCTGGAGTAGGAAGTGAGCCCACAGAATCTACACAAGATTGAAAAACTGGTGGGCATACTTACATTTTGATCATGTGACAAAAGACCATGAAGGAAAAAGAAGACTGAGCTGAGAAACTTTTCCATAAGGAAAATGTGCTTAGGTGGTTGACACAAGGCCTGTACATTCTCCATGAGGTAATATGATTAAAGAATCATCTTATCAGGGGCTGGGGATTTGGCTCCGTGGCATAAGCACCTGCTTGGCAAGCTCAAGGTCAGGAGTTCAATGCCCAGTACCAAAAAAAACAAAAAAAACAAAAAAACCCAACCCAGGATCATCTTATGTGCACCCTTCCCGCAAAGGATAATTGATGAATATGTAAGCTGATTAAGCCAACAGTATCCATATGTTTCAGATTTTTCACATATGCCCCTTTTATGTAGATCTTCCTAAAAGAGAAATATTTCTCACTTTCAGGCCTTTTGCTTTGTGGAAGAGTAAAATGTCTTCAGAGTAACTTGGAATGACTGTGTACATCATGTCTGGGATACCATTTTAAAAATACTTAGAATGCAGTAAAATAAAATAAAGTTAATTATGAAACTATAGCAAACATGATCGCTATATTTCAGTAGAAAACGTAGGATCTTTAGGATTGTAGTGCTTTGAGGTCACTTCAAGGATACTAGTTATTGTGGTACTCTCAGGCTTCAGGAAGACTGGTTGGAAAAAAACTTTTTACTGATAAAACTATGGTAAATCACTATATGAATATATGCACACATATAAATATTGAAATATGTAATACTGAAAATTGTAAAATGCTGTAGAAATCCTTTATGTTAAATGTAACAAATTATCTGAGAATTAAGGCCCGACAAGCAGTGGTTACTATCTTACTTCTCTGCCTGGCCAGTATTAAAACAAATGGATAAAAGTACTATTGTTAAGTGATCAACAAAGAAATTGTCACAGTGTTAGAAAAGGAGACCTGAAAATTTTGTGGACCAGGATAGGCATTATTGGGAAATTTCTAAAAAATGCAGAATCTTATTGTGGGAAGAAGTGTGCAGGCCTAGCTAGTATGAGGCTCTAGTTTCCATCCTTAGCACCTAGAAAAGACAGAAAAGGCAGGTAGGACTACAGAATTCAGGCTCAACTGCTTCAGAATCTACATTTTAGCAAGATCGCTAAGGGGTTCATATCCACACTGAAGGTTGTGAAACATGTATCTGGAGAACCAGGAAGGAGGCAATGGGAGGATGGTTCTAAAAAAGAAAAAGAGAAAAAGGAATTTTTTTTCCACAAGTATATGGCTGTAGAAAACATTGCCAATCAATCATATAACTCTACTGTAGAACTATGATGTAGTTAAAAATTCCTTCTTAACATCAATTATTAGCATTGATATGAGATTTCTATCCCTGCTTATGACATTACTGAACATGGCTTCCAGTTATCTTGACATTTCTGGTATATATGGACTTCAGTGAGTAAATGTCAGTGGTATAATTTATCCTTGTCTATCATTGAAGTATATATTTGAATCTCAGCAATCTGGAACGTTGAGATAGAAGGATGTTAAATTTGCTCCCTGCCTCAGTAATTTAGTGATTTTTCAAGACCCTGTCTCAACATGGAAAAAAATAAAAATAAAATGGCTGGAGATGACATTCAATGTGAAAGGCATGGGTTTGATTCCCAGTGACACACACACACACTCACATTCCACTGAACTATACACTATCTCTTTGCAGGTCCAGATTACTCTTCTAAATTTTGACTATTCCTTTACTTTCAGCCAGTAAATATTTTTTAACAATATAAGAGGATTCTAGTGCACAGGTAGTTCCACCATATGCATTGTTTAACATGATTTCTGCTTGAGACAAGTGTGCCTTTCCTCTCTTTTCTTTCTTATTCTTACTGTTTCCTCTTTTTCATTGTTTGAAGCCCACTGAGATGCTATAAAGAGGCTTGCACCTATGGTAGACTAGGAACAGGTGAGGATTATACACCAGTGTTGACCTGGCACCCCAAGAAGAGGCTTCAGCCGCAGTGTCCAAGCTGTGGGTCTGATCTAAGCTAGAGACATAGCCAAGAATTCTGATTTGGCGACTCCTGACCCAAGTTTTGTGCGTCTTGCTGATTTATATGGGATAAGCTGCAGAGTTTCTATTCAAGGGCTGGAAGAAGGATGTTAGCCGGTTCCTTTCCAGTGACTCCTCTAAGCAGAATGCTCTGATTGCCTAAGCTGATGGCGAGGGTTCTAGGTTAGATACCATGGGAAATGAAGTGAAGAGGTTCTCAACTGGGACTCACATTTATCAGGAAATTTTGTTTTACAGTTTAGGAAACATGGCTTTGGGGGAAAATGTGATCAAAGTGCAAGTCTGAGCACTTGTGGATGCTAGAACAGGAGCTTCTCTTTCAGCACCTTCCAGACTGACTCCAGATTCCAGTTGGTTGCAAAGATTGAGCAACTATACCAGTTAAGGTAAGGGTAGGCTTTGTATAAGGATGAGGGAGAGGAGAAGAAAGAAGGGAGATAGGGCTAAGGAATGAAGATCCTTAGCACTTGCATCTGGGAGGAATAAGGGAGAATTTCAGAACTCCAAGATGGCAGACTGGTGAGGAAGTAGAACCCAACTTCCTGGTCTTGGCAGTATGGATGATGAGTGTCTACTCTGCACCCACCAGCTGTATTATTATGTGTCATTCACTGACAAAGAGATTACTTCATAATGTTGCATATAGGTATTTTTTAAAATACCATTTTCCAATATTATGTGATTAAATTTCTTACCATTAGGTGGCAATGTTGGTCAACAATTATGACCTTCAAGGCCTGAAACTCTTTTTCTCCTTGCAAATCGCAGATAGTATACTTATAATTCATACTCACACTTTGATTTTGACCTGGTGTTAAAACAGTGACTCAGATCTCAACAAGTCATTAAATATTTTAAACACTATGGAACTCTACATGAACCAAATGCAAACTTTCTGTGAAAGTCTGGGCTGTCTGAATGTATCCAACTCATTCAAGAGTCAAGAAGGACTCCCAACAGCAAAGAGATCACTAATGAAGCCATTTCCTCTTATATAGGTGTAGACCAAGAGTTCCATACCTCTGACAGTCATCTTCCTTCCCTGGACAAATTTGGGTTTGGTTTGGGAGCGTACATGTAGTACTGAGCCTTGCTAGGGAGCTCTGATTTGGTTTGGTATGCCAACACGAACTACCACGCTTAGGCCCAGTCCTGGGAAATTTGCCTCATGCCCTTTTTAGTTACATAACAGATAGACTTTATTTCTCTTTCTATCAGTATTGCCATGTAGAGATGAGAAAAATCAGAAAAAGAAACAAAGAGGGAGATTTGCAGTTATATTCACACACACACACACACACACACACACACACACATATATATATATATATATATATATATATATATATATATACCTCTCAGTTTTACTGATGAAATCTTTGGGAAATAAAGCAGTGCTGTAATTCTTGCTCCAGTGCAGATCCCTCAGTTTGCTGGCTCAGATCCATCCGGCTGGTACAGACTTTCTAGCTTCCACCACTGACCTTTGGACTTTCCCGGTACAGATCCTTGATACAGACTTGCGTGAGACATTGTCGTGGGCTCTAGGCCTCCAACTGGATTCATGCAGGACATTGTTGTGGAATCCAGGCCCTTGGCTGGATTCTTTGGGTCTCTAATACGTGGACAGATTTCTCGCACACTTTTGCATGTGACTCTTTGGGTGAATATTATAAAATAATCTTATAAATTATGTGTCCCGTGTGAAATCCATTTTCTTGTAAACCCTAAATACAACAATAGCTAATAGATGATGATGGCAAAATTAGTCGGTGCCAGTGTTAATAGTAAGCCTGATTAGGACATGATCAGTGTAGGTAATATTTTTCCTTAAACTTTTGAATTTGTGTTACTGTGTCTAGGTTTATAGACTCTTCAGAACATAAAGTACTAAACATTAGGCTTGTAGGCAAATAAGGAATAATTCAACATTCCCTGGACTAGTTTATTTCTAGAATTAGAAGAAGCAAGGAGGCAAATTTAAGGGAAAGGACAGAGCATCTTGAAAATGCAAAAAGACCCAGGAGATCATCTAGTTCATCCCTGTGCATTTCAAGAATATAGAAATCATAGCTGGGCAGCACTAAACTTTGTAAGCCTGGAGAATATAGGAACTTTGAGTGACTGTGGGGAGTTTTACCAAGCTTTGGAGAGCAATAGGTTAACATCTAGTAGAACTAAGGTTGGTTCACTCAAAACTCAGCAATCTCCTTCTTAGGTAGTATCACTGATAAAAATCTGCCACCTATGGACAAGGAGACTTGTTCAAGAGGAGCACACAAAATAATAACTAAAAGAAAAGGGAAAGAAAACCTAAATATTCAGCAAAAGAATACCAAGCAGATAAACTAGAATACAGCCTAACAATGAAATACTATAAGATGTTTAGATAGTAAGAGACAAAATTACGTGGTGCTTACTTAGTTCGTGCTGGTCACATCTAAGTTCTTACATGGTTGCAATACATTTAATCCCAGTAACAATTTACAAGGTAGACTCTAGTATAGTACGTGTTTAACAGCTGAGGAAGTGAAGCACAGAGAGGTTACATAATTTGCCCAAGACTCACAGGAAGTAAGTAGCAATCACTCCTATTTAAACCCAGACAGCGCGGCTCCGTTATCTGTGATGTTAGCCCCTTTTGGGGGGCCAACTTTCATATGTACACATAATGTAATCTACACACTGTGGGATACAATCTTGTGTGGCATTTGTACATGTACTGTACATATGCTACCTATGATGTAAAATTTCAGTAACAGTCAAGGGAGGGTAGATTCCAGAAATCAGTAGAGGACAGAGGACAGTGCAATGGAAGGAGGGTGAGAAATATATAGAACCTCAACAGTCTGTGCTATTTCATATCTGTTTAAAGACTATGAAAACATGAATCTAAATGTTGAGATTTGGCAGATACAGCTATGTGTATATTGCTTTGCATAGTTTTTGTATGCTTAAACTATTTCAAAAGAAGAAGAAACAGAGTAGAGTAGCTGAGCATGCATCCACACCACTAGTTCAGTGGCAAAGCCTGGACTTTTGACCTTTGGCCCGGGGTTGACCTTAGTATGAAGTTATACTTGATTGTTTTCTATACAGGTGGTGCTGAGTGCTTTATAGGATTCTGGTTGGTGATAACATGCCTGTTATCTGTATGTTTCCACGCTGGGCCAGTCAGAGCACATATTGAGTAAATTTGAGACAATTCTTTCTTGAATTACATTTCATGTCTGGCTATTGGTTTCCTAAGTAGAGGTGAAAGAATGTTTTTTTCATCAGTATATTCCTCTGGGATTCTGAAAATAGCCATTTAGCACAAAATTACTCACCAGTCTGACAATGTTAGCCCTTAAAAAAGGTAGATATTGGATTTCTTGTCAGATTGCCAGTTTCTCCTCTTTCCACTTAGGTACATTTTTGTTTCATCTGGGCCAAGCTTCAGCCCCTTGGACTTGGTTCAAGAAGCTAATTGGTTAGTTCATTAGAGAGTGGGAGTTTGTTTCCTGGGAATGTCACAAAGATTCATGGTGCTGAGGAGCATAAGTACCCGGATGGCATCACAGCTCGTGTGTTCTGTGATCTCCTCCAGGTGCTTTGTTGCTTACTTTCCTCAGAAAAGACAACAGATGAGCTGCCCGTGGCACTCAAGGCACTGCAGGGTTGGACATTTGCCTGCTTTTACCAGTGGGTCTCTAGGTTAGGAGTATAATTTTCCCACTCATTTTTGAATGTAATAAGTCATTCCCAGCTCCTTAGTTTCCAAAAAAAATAATACTGATAATTAATATATCTACATGGCAGGTGCTTCTATTGTTCCATTCAGATGTAATTCGTGATGCCCAAAGAGCACAAAATATATAAAAGTACTAGAGAAGCATATCACAATAAAATGATGTGGAATTTACTTTGATTTTGTTCACTTCATTTTTATGTCTAAAATAATGGGACATTTTGCATTTTTGACTAAACAGAAAAAAGCGATGGAAAAATGAGAGTTAGTTTTTAACAAATTGAAACAATAGCTATTCCTTCTTCTTCTTTTTTTTTTTTAAATAAGTTCCTTGGTTAGATTTTAACCCCTTAGTATCGCTCTCTTGGTTTAAAACCACCAACCTAGTCTTATTTTCTACCTCAAGAGGGGTCTGTTCCTCCATCTCCATCTTGAGTCAGAAACCTGTGTGCTTCTTTGCAGCTGAGAAAATAGTGAAAAAACAAATTGCAAAAGTCATAAAAACACACAGTGTAGATTAATTGTATTTCAGACACTTGTTTGCAATCAAATACTGTATGCCATGGATACTGTCAGTATAGACACAACATTTATTCCTTGGTTAAGGTAAGATGGCTCAGCTCAAAGTACAGCATCCTCTCAATCCTGGAGCCATATCTAAAGAAGTTACTTGAGCCATAGACTTTTAGACAAAAGACTATCAATAAATATGTTTATTTAAACTTCCAAAAAGTTACTGCAACAATGACCATGATGATTTTCAAGATTATATGCGAGATTGGGAACAGAGAACGTAAAATAAATGGTCAGGATTAATTACTTAGGTGATGACCCTCACAACGATACCACGCTTAACATCTTTTAAAATTATATTACAATCAATAGATAAAATGCATTGGGTGCACTTGAGATAAAATAATTCAAATTATACTTTTGAAATAATTGGCTCTGACCAGTCAAATATGATGAGGCCTACATATGGAATTTTGTAGCTTATAGGTACTAGGTGAAAATTTGTTTGAAAAAAGATCACAAAAGGCTCAATTTCCTTGGGAAGAACTTTTGAGAAGAAGCACTTCCTCTTTTGAAAGCGTCTGAAGTTAGAATAGGCTGGGCTTAAACCTGTGATCCTCTTGCCTCAGCCTCCTAGCATGCTGGGGTAGTATATAGTTTGTTTAGTGAACCTACAATACATTTAGCCAGAGAATCTAGTGAATGATTCAAAGGCTGCTGGAGTAATGGAGGAATAAATATGGGGCTTCAACCTAGAAAGACAAGGCTGAAAGACATATACTTTAAAAACAAGCAATACCAACAAAAAACACTGACTCCAAGACGATTACTAAGAGAAAGTGTTAGATAGAAATATTATAGGCAGTCAGATAGGGCTGGACCCTCAAAGGAGCCAATGCAGAAGACCAGATGCCTTGTAACTGTGGGACAGACAGACACCTCCTGCTGTGGGCCAGGCCTCAAGACAAAAGATCAAACAAATACACTCACTTTCTAAGGATTAATATTCTAAACAGGTTTCTATCACCCTGAGGAAGCCAAGAGTCACTAGCCCAACCTCTACAGCCAAAGACTCTGTTCTGTATTCATGCCTGCTTGCTACGTGACTCACTTCCCCATTTGTCTCCAATTTAATCAGTTTTACCTGAGTAATTAATCTTATTGGCTAACCATAGTTCTGTCCCATCTTATGCCCATCTGCCTTGTGAGTTTCCAGTTTTCTCTGCCTTAAACCCATCTCACTCCATGATTTTACTCTATAAAAGTCCCTAGAAAAGACAGTCTTTGGCAACCCACTCAGGATTCCTTCTGTCTGTCTCTCTCAGACAGAAGCTTTCTTTCTCTCAATAAATATATTCTGTTCTTAACCTCTGTTGTTCCTAAAATTCATTCTTCGATTTTTAGTGAACATGAACCCATACTGGACATGGTCGAATGAGAGTTTCTTTTTTTTTCCCCCAGTACCGGGAATCGAACTCACGAAATCATACTGGACAGGCAGGTGCTTATGCTACTGAGCTAGATCCCCAGCTGGATGAGAGTTTCATTCCCCTATACTATTAAAACCCAAAGAACAGACAGCTGTAACAGGAAAAAAGCTGTCTTTCAGAAGAGAACACCCTTAAAACACCCTTAAATTCAGGAGGATTGCTACTAAACGAAGAAGACAGATATTTTACTAGGTTTTACCTCTGGACTACAAGGAAGAAAAATCACGTTGCTTCTTGAGTGTTCCGTGGCAGCATCCCAAACAAAAAGCAGCTGCTCAAAGGAAACAACCTAATGGGACCCTGGAAATACGGAGCCCTAAATCTGGAGTCTCCAAGAGTCTGATGCCCAAAATGACCTTGAGAAAAGAACTGTCATGGCTTGTATCTAGAGATCCCCATGGCTGGTATCTACACATCCCCTTGTGCAGTTATAGCAGCTGCTTTTCAGAGGTGGCTGGATCTAGAGTGTGTAGTGTTGGGACAAAGGGTGTGTGATTACTAAATCAGTCCACTGATTGGTTTGGTTTAGTTCTGGCTAGCGTTAAGGGTGTGAGCACTACACACACACCCTCCCTAGGGTACGTAGTCTGAATAAAATATAAGGCACAGAAAGATAGCTAATATTCGTTGACTCATTTGCTTGCCATGGACTTTCTCTGGGATGTTCCTCTGCTATACCACCCTGCCTTGGAGCCAGCTGACTATGGACTGAAACTTCTACAAACTGGGCCAAATAAACTTTTCCTCCTTTAACTTTGAGTGTTGGGTATTTTGTCTCAGCAATGAGAAGAGTAACTAAGACAGGAGCCATTAGAACCAAAGGAACCATATGGATTGTTTGGTTCTCTATACTCTTAGGGCAACAACCAGAGAGAACTCTTCAGTACTTTACATCGGATCTTTGGGACCAATAGGGGTGAATACATTAGACCTTATGGACTTTTTACTGCGGCATTAAGGATGGAGACAAGTCTGAAGAGTGTCTAGCCTTGTTACACTGGACAAACATTGCTAGTTCCTATTTAAGATTTACAATTTCCACTGGGGCACAAGCTCCTAGGTACTATTTTAATTCAAGAACTTTGCTCTTTCAATTATTTCCATTCCACCCCATCCATATCATTTATCTTTCTCTATGAGACAGTCTATGAGTAATGGCTGAAATATTAAAGATGTTTGACCCCTTTCCTACTTCCAACTAACACTCCATTTCTCTGCTCACCTTGACTGTAAGGCTCTTGTAGGGTTTCCCATGTAGATTTCTCTTACTGTTCCACCTTAAATCTTATATTTTAAGTTTTGCTACTTGAAACTTCTTGTCAAGATTATCGCTGACATCTACTGTGGCTAATTTGGAGGTCAGTTCTCAGGACTTACTGGACCTCTCAGTAGTATTTAGGAGAAATGATCACTTCTTTTTGCTTGAACCATTTCTTTGTTTGGCTTGCAGAACACTGGACTTTCACTGGACATTTTTCTAACTAAAATTCCATCTCCTCTGACTACTCCTCTAGCAGATCTTTAAATGTCAAAGCATGCCATAGTTACAATATTCACTATAATAGCCTCTTGCCTGGTTTGTAATTCCATTCCTGCTTCTGTTCCTGTCACAGTACATTTCCATAAAGTGGCTACTGAGGTCATTTAAAAACAGAATCAAGCCAAGTATGATGGGACATACCTGCAATCCCAAAACTTTGGTAGGCTGAGGCAGGAAGATTATAGACTTGAGTCAAGTCAGAGCAAATAAATGACTTGGCAAGACTCTGTCTCAGAATAAAAAATAAAAAAGGACTGAGGGTGTCCTTTAATGTAAAGGCTCTGGGTTCAATACCTAGTATTGTAAATCAGTCAATCGATCAATCAAAAGTGAGGGCATGTCTTTCTTGCCTCAGTTTGTTAAAAATTAAATAAATTATTATTCCCACTCTATCCCCACTCATTGTCTCTAAAAGCTGCTAGTGTGCTTGTTTTTCCTTCAATACACCAAGTGTGTTCCTTTATCTGGGTCCTTGCAGTTTCTAAATTCAAACTTTGTTACTTTACCTCCCTGCACAGATTGCTACTTCATATTTTAATTTGTTTGTTAACTGTGTCTTCCACTAAAATGTTAAGTTCCATGAGGATACATTACTTTATTTCATTTATTCCTCTACTTCTAGTTCCTTTAAAGTATGTGGAACATAAGTCTCGAAAAATGTTTGAGTTCAATTCCCAGTACAAAAGAAAAAGTTTATTGACTGAATTAATCTATCAGGATATTTATCAACAAATCCTGGGAAGATAAAACTCACAGTTCAAATTGAGTTGAAATAAAGATACTGCCCACTGAAATATGATTATTTGCACATATTTGTAAACTGGAGTGATATCTACTGCAATTGTAATTCAAAGTGGCCATTCCATTATTATATCTTTCTCACCTCAAATTACTCTATTATTTCTACATTAGTTTACCTGAAAATCTTGCTTGAAATGTTTCAGTATTTCTGTTTTAATATTTAGATCTTTGATCCATTTAGATTTTAGTTTAGTGTATGGTGATAGACATGGGTCTAGTTTTAGTCCTCTGCATATGGATAGCCAATTTTTCCAGCACCATTTGTTAAAGAGACTGTCGTTCTTCCAACAAGTATGTTTGGCCCCTTTATCAAAGATAAGGTGGTTGAGTGAGTTTGTGGTTGTGGTTGTATCTTCCAATCTATTCCACTGATCCTCCAGTCTGTTTTTATTCCAGTACCATACTGACTTTATTACTGTAGCTTTGTAGTATAATTTCAAGTTGGGGATTGTGATGCCTCCTGCCTTGCCTTTGTTGCTTAGAATTGCCTTTGCTATTCTAGGTCTCTTCTGGTTCCAGAT